>BQNB010080043.1:0-30053 GCA_026074375.1 Tanacetum coccineum | reverse complement strand
TGCAAGTTTATTAATCATTGTTACTATATCCTAGATGAGTCTTAATAACGATCTAAGGGGTCATAAAGATCTCCACAGTTGGGTGTTGATGTTGTTGTTGCTGATAAAGATGGATAGGTGAAAGATGTCAAAATTATCAAAGATCAAGATCAAGATTTGTCAGAGTGTTTGGATACATCCTCCAAGATTTCAAGAAGTGTAAACTGAAGAAACATGAAGTTAAACAAGTTCAACAATCATGTTTAGGGGAGGATTGTTGGGAATTATGCATTCCTGACTTAGTACCGCTAGTTATATTACTTAGTACCGCTAGTTGTAATTAGTACTGACAGTACAAAGTGTTAAGTACTGATCAGTTAGTTAGTACCGTTAGTATAAAATAGTTAGTACCGTTTATGAGATATGCATGAGATATCTTAGGAAAGGATATGCATGATCTTTGTACGCGTTTTGTAAAACCCATTAGGGTTTCCTTAGTCTATAAAAGGAACCCTAGGCATAATTAGTAGATATAGTTCTACACAGATCATAGAGATCAAATAGTAATCATAGTTTGTAATTTGTAACCTAGGCAGATTCAAGGTTTAATATAAAGTTATTTTGTGATATTCAATATTGTTCTTCTTAGCATTATTGATTAGATTCCGCATAATCAATAGTGTTTACTCAGTGTTTCATTATTGTTGCTTTAGAATTATCTAAAGGAGCAAACTCTTTGCAAGCTGAAGGTTAAGATCTATTCAGTAAAACGATCCAACAGTTACGTAAAACATTTATGTTTCACAATAAAATACATTTAGGCATACACGGAAGCACCAATACCCATCTATACTCAAACAAATACCCACTTTTATACCCAATACTCGAAATTTTATCATTTCTACACTAAACTCCCACCTAGACCGGATATACAATTGATAAAACACAAATAAAATCTTAAATCCCCACTAAAGTCACCTCATTCTAGTTATAACCCACCAAATAAACTTTACACTCCCATTTCTCCATAAATTATCAAATCCATGTCCTTCATCCTCCTAAGGAGGAGGAGATGTCTTACATCTTTTGTACCTTTACCACTAAACCATCTTTGGACTTCTTGTTTTGCATATGGTTTAGCTTAATACCTTGGCTATAAATAGAAGGTCCTAGGAAGATTTAACACACATATTTCACTAGCAAATTAATCAAACTCTCTCTTGTTCTTATACATAACCTACGGCCAAAAAATATCCATTAGCGTTTTCATAGTTTTGATTCTAGCAAGGTTATAATTATACAAGTGTTCTTAGATATAATATATAAGGTGTATCAAGGTGATTTGGAAGCTTGGGTGTTGATTTAGCAAGGGTTTACAAGAAGAAGTGAAACTAGGGTTTTCAAGAAATTAAGGTTTTCTTCTTTAGGGTTTGCATATTGGGGTTTGATTGTGTGTTCATCATCTCCATACACTCTCTTAAGGTCTACGTAAACTATAATCTTTCTAATTATTTAATTTCATATTTTATATCATGTTATATTGTTTATCACCACCTAGGGTTTATTTTATGAGTTTATAAAATATTATGAGCATGAACATAATTCGTATATATATGTAACTATGGTGAAATGATGTTTAAAATGCAAGAACATACTTTATATAAGTGTTGGTTAATTTATAGATTTAGTTTATAAATTCATTTATTGAAAGTTTACTTACAAAGTTTATATACAAATTATTATAAGGACATTATACTTGGACAAGAATGATGGACATAATCTTGAGGACTCAAAATATGTAAGACTTGTGGTACTAATTAATATAGAGGAATGGTACAAATTTAATCAAGTGATAAATTATAAAAACTAGTTTATAAATCTTATACATAAACGAACTATTTTAATTATTCTGTGTAGATTTGAAAGTTTAATAAATTCTGGAAGTATTTTTATATAATAGTACCCTTCATAAGGAATCCAAGCATATAAAGAACTCGAAAAACGAAGCTATAACGAAGAAGTTATGATATTTACAAGATTACTATAATTAAATACATAAAAGTATTTTTATAAAAGTAGTTTTATAAAAACTAGCACTGTTTCAAATCTGATAAAAATATGTGGATGTTTTATGATGATAGTACATGTCATGAGGATTCCAAGCATATAAGAAACTCGAAAAACAAAGCTATAATGAAGGAGATACGATTTTCGTAAGATTAAAGTTATAAAAATGATTTTATAAACTGTTTTGAATTTACCGTTTCGACACAGATTTTTATAAAAACATTGAGTAATTTATTTGAATAGTTTATCTCGGCACGATTTCATACATATAAAGAACAAGCGAAACGGAGTTAAAATGAGCAAGTTACGAGTTTTTAAAGATTTATGATAAATAGAAATTACAAAAACTAATTAATCTTTCTAAACAAGTTTATGCATTTTTATAAAAATATAACAAGCTGTTAGAAATATAAAAAGTGGTTTACGAACGCTTTCGGGTCCGTTTTAACTTTATAAATATTATTTTTATAAAACAATTAAACCATTTATATAATATCATTATATAAACAATAAAAATACTAAATCAAGTATTATTAACAAATAATCAATTATTAGACAAAGGTAACATTTTTACGAACGCATATACTTGGACATTTAATTAACAAGCGTGACTTAAATATCGTTTCATCTTTTATAAATTAAACAAAAACTAATAGGTGGTGGTATAACTCTATAACTTATGATGTTATATTTATATTAAATACATTGTACTTATACGACCTATAATTAATCAGGTTGCATTCCGGATCGTTTGAGACGATTACTTTGTTGATTTTGCGATAATCACTACATTCACTTAAAGTGAGTTTATAGCCCATTTTTCACTTATTTTACATTACTTTACAAATATCAGGGAAGAATACATGTTCGTTACAACTTGTTTACATATTCATTTACAAACTCTTTTACATACTTGTTTACATATTTGATTTCGTAACTCATTTATACACTCGTTTACATGAACGTTTACAAATTCATTTACATGATTGATTACAACCTCGGTTACATGAACGTTTACAAACTCATTTGCATGGTTGATTACAAACTCGTTTACATACTCATTTTCATATCTCGCAATGGGATACAATACTTGTTTTCACTTATAGACGCAACAACTATACTTTGACTCAAATGATTACGGATTAGCTTAAGTGGTATGAACTGTTAATCACTCAGAGGGTAAGCGCGAATGTTATAAGATAGATCTATTTGGGATTGACAATCCCCGTTAGGGTGATTAGCTCTCACTAGTTTCAGCGGTACTGAACTAACGAACGTTATACCATATCGAAGCACGATTTGATTGGTGTCTACAGGACCAACAACTACATACTCATGAACTCTTGCTGTGCCTTGAATAAAGTGGCATACATATAAGTCTACGCCGTAGTTTCATGAACTTAGGGGTGAAATCGTAATCACACATGGTGACTATTGTATTGGATACAATGGTCATGCATACTTTACAAACGCTTTGGTCCAACTATACTTAACTTTTTGTGACTATTGTATGGGATACAATAGTCATACACATCTTGATTTCAACATTCATACATACATTTTTGTGACTATCATAAGGGTTGAAAAGGTCATACATACTTTACAAAACTCGGATTCCAACATTTTAACAAACACATTTGTGTGGTTTGTGTTTATACGCATTTTAAGAAAACCTATATATTTAAGTTTATGCATTGCAAGTCTTGTATGGGCGGGACTTGTAACACAATAAGTTTACATATATATCGTTTTGTGATACACATTTATACTTGTAAAAACCTATGAACTCACCAACTTTATGTTGACACTTTTAAGCATGTTTTTCTCAGGTGAATTAGATGCTTGGCTTACTTGATGTGCATTGGAGTCTAAATAATACAAGATTACTTTTGAAACGACACATTTAGAGGTCGTTCTCTCATATTTTGTGCAATGGTATTATGAAGTAACGCTCCCGGACATACTTTCCACTGCGACCCATTTTGAGGATGTTACAGATTGGTATTCAGAGCCAATGTTATAAAGAACTAGGTTGCATATTTTACCTAGACTATAACCGTTTTCACAAATATTGCATCACATCAAACTTTTTCCATGTGCATACACA
This sequence comes from Tanacetum coccineum, assembly GCA_026074375.1. Lineage (NCBI taxonomy): Eukaryota > Viridiplantae > Streptophyta > Magnoliopsida > Asterales > Asteraceae > Tanacetum > Tanacetum coccineum. The sequence goes on along the minus strand of BQNB010080043.1, from coordinate 25,900 downwards.
CTACTTGCTTACTTGCTTACGATATATATATATATATATATATATATATGGGTTTTTCTATCTTGTGCCTTAGCGGCACATGATAAGAAGGTAAAAAGTACACAGGGTCCCACAGGAAAGTACACAGGGATCCATATTTTGTAGATCCCTGTGTAATTTTCTGTGGGGCCCTGTGTACTTTTTATGTACTTTTGTCCTTCTTATCATGTGCCCCTAGGGCACAAGATAGAAAAGCCATATATATATATATATATATAGGCTCCGGTTCCATTGAGAAGGTTTTATTTTGAGAAGATTGAGAAATCTTCGTTTGAGCAAATTTATTCATATCTTTTGATTTGATTTACAAGTAAATATCATTTAATAGTGAATCAAATCTATAAGTCACAAATTTGATTCACAAATCAATGCTAAACTCGAGTTATGGTAATGATTCCTTAAATTTGTATAGAAGATTCAGTATTGTACTTATATCGCAAAATCGAGAGATTTTTTTAACATTGATTCGAATTTTTTTTACACATTATGGATTATAATCATATTAAAATGAATTTTACGTTTGAAAAACTTGAATCAAAGTTAAAAATCTATCATTTTTGAAAACCTTCTCAATCTTCTTAAAATAAAAGCCTTCTCAATCGATCCGGATTCTATATTTTATATCTATATATATATATATATATATACACACACACACACACACACACACACACACACACACACACACACTTACCATACCTTGCGTATATTTTACATCTATTTATATAAGAGTTATTTATATAAATACTAAAACATTTCTCAAGACATTGTGAATGACACGATGGTCTTTACATCTTTTTATGATTTTAGATAATATCGTTTACATAACATTGAAACATATCACAGTCCGTAAATCCCACTAGTTACCTTACCATTCAACTTCGAGTTTGAACACTAGCCTCACACTGTTGAAACAATTGTTAGCTTTATCCCAACGCCACATTTATGGCCAATCATTTGGCGATGATTGGTCATTAATACCCTCCTCGTACTGACAATTCTGGAACCTCGTACCAGCCGCCAAGCATCTGCTACGTGTCGCTTCGTGATTGGACAGCCGTCAAGTCAACCTCGTATCATACCTCGTACCTGTCAGTCAGAAAGAGCGGCGCCGGCGCCAGTCGCCAGTGACGTGGCGTCCACATCAGCGCCTGTCAATGACCGGTCAACCGCCGGTCAACGGCGACCAACCACCAGTCGACGGTGGTCAGTGGTGGCGTTCAACGATGGCGGACGACCCATCAACCACCGTCGGACCGCCGCCGGACCACCGGTCAACCACCGTCGGACCACCGGTCAACGGTGGTCAACGATGGTGGCTAACTGGGTCATGGGCTGGGTCTGGATGGGGGCCGTGGGCCGGGTCGGGTCGTGAGGGGGATAAACCCCTCTGCAAGTTCGAACTAGGGACCTTGATGATAGAAGCATATGACTCTAGCTGTTGGGCTAGAGCATAGTTCTAGTAATGATATGTAAAAAGTAATATATAACCCTTCTTTAATATGGACCAGGTTCAGAATATTTAATAAAGAAGGGTTCAAAATGGCGAAAAAGGTTCAAAATAAAAAGGTTCAAGATAGAAAGGCCGATACCGTTGGACATGTAATTTCGTGCTCTTTCCAATGGTGTGATCGAGGAATATTAACGACTTCGTTTGAGCCTTGATAAACGTAAAAACGTCGTCGAAAGTCACCCGGAAATTACCGTTTTTGCTTTGTTTTCAATCCTCTGTACCTGTAAGGCATAAAACACAATACAAACATATTTGCAACATATTTATCTATATTTTAGTGTTTTAGTCCATTTATTAGCATTTTCCGGGGTACAAATGATGTGTATTTTAGCACACATCAAGACTTTTATTAGAATCAAATAAAGAACCTACGACACACCTTGCTTGTAGAAGAGCAAGGTGGTTGAATGACAATTGGGGGTGTTATCTCCTTCGAATTTAAACTCTAACCAAAGTTAAGAGAGTAAGAAAACAAACTACTTATGACTAAACTGAAGCTTCAGCTTCAGTAGTACAGTTCAGTTTGTTTGAGAGATAAATGAACTCTTCAATATGTATCACATTAATTGGAAGAGATAACATTTACTCTGGGAATCCCTTTCCTTTTATAGGCAAAGGGATTAGGGTTTACAAGTTAACCTAATACACATGTCAATCATTAAATGGGTGGTTGAGCTACCATTTAATGTACACATGCTTTATAGTACCAGGTACAGTCCTTTAAGGAAAGTTAATGTACTTCTATACCAACTTTAGAAGTAACATTTCCCAAGGAGATTGCTTTATTCCTTTTGACATAAAACAATCTTTTTCCCGCCTTGTAAACCTTCTAGAAGTGAAACAACACGTTTTAACTTCTGTTAAGGAGATAGACAACGTTCAGCTGGGAATTGTCAACCAAGCTGAACTGAAGCTCTTTCCAAGAGTCCTTATTCAGTTTTTGTACCGCTGCATATATTGAAGTGAAGATACTCCCCAATCTTCTAAGGACCTGAAGAGTTGTCGCTGAAGAAGCTTCAGCGACTCAAGCTGAAAGACTTCAGCTTGAGAAACACTTAGGGGATTTTATGTTTAAATCTACTGAAAGACTGAAGGGCTTAGGAACTGAACCCAACAATCTCCCCTATTTGAATATACAAATAGCCTAAGTTAAAATCAATTATAAGTGAGCAAAACAACTTCTTCTTACCCAATTGATATGAATTGAACAACATAAACTGATAACCTTTTATTCTAACTTTCATTACAATACAATACAAAAGATAAAGTTATGAGTAATGCTATTTAGGCCTACAATTCATGCCTAAATACATGCCTAATGCATAAATCACTTGTACATTTGTATAATGTATTTTCTCTTTCCAAATTCCCACCAATCATTTTTTCAAATCTACCAATCAAATCATTAGGCATACAAATAGGCTTGCTAATTAGGCATAGAAATCATTTTTCTAAAGTTATTACAAAAGATTACATTCTACTGCCTCAGCTGCTCAATGACTCTCATCTGCTTGAGTGGATTCAACTTTCTCATATCAATTTCAGCAAGCAGAAGAGAACTAAAGGTTCTGGCATGATCATCAAGCCCATGACCTTGGTGAAGTCTGAAGAAAATTTCTTGTACAATATATAACATGGTGTTTGAGAAATCTCTAAAATCTTCAATGGCAACAAAATCGTGTCTGTGTTATGAGTTAAACAAAATCATACCTAGGACAGGTTCATTAAGCACGGTACCAGGCAAATGATCTTTATACTTAACTGATGACTTCAGCCTTTTGTTTGCTTTGAAGTAGTCATGGATGTCATCAGCATGTTTTCTCTTCTTGTTTACGAGATTATTTAGTTTGTCAAGAGGGTCCTGTTTGCTTAGAGGAATATCCAAGTTTATACCCAGTTCTGTTTTAGTCGTGTGAATGTAGTCTATTCTTGTACCTATCTGTTTATAGATGGTTTCCCATCCTTTTCCAATTCGGTTAGGACATGCTTTCATCACTTCTCTTCATCCACCAAGGTGTAGATCACTGGCTTTGAAATTGGGAATAATTTCACTTGTACCATCCTCTCTGTACACTTTGAGTGTAATTGGACCCTTTCTTTTCAAGACATCACAGTTGGTGATTCTTGATACTGCTCTTCTATTAAGCATTTTATCATAGTATTTGTCATACTGTAACTTGTCATTGTAGTACTTTTTCACCACTTCTGGACCAAGCAGATCAACCAGTTCTGCTTTCCTTACTTCCCCTTCTTGTTTGGCTGCTTCAGCTTTGGCATCTTCCTCTAGTTTCTTTTGATAATTAATTTCTTTTTTAGTTAGATAGATATGCCTTTCATATTCAATGATAAAATCAAACTTCTTTAGCTTCTCTTTTCCTAAACCACTCAATGTCATTGTGATCAGATGTGGTATGAACATTCCTACCACATGTTTCACAGTTCTTTGTGATGTGTTGAGGGTTACTAGGTTTGATTCCTCTTCTTAGAGAAATAATCCTATTATGACCATGAGTATCATGATCATAGCTTCCACATATTTCACATATGGGATAGTATACACAATTATCAGATTGATGATCCTTATATCCATAATGTATGCAGGAGGGAAAAGGCATTACTGGCCTAGAAGGTCTGGATCTTGAGGAAGATTCACTTTGATCAGTATGATACTGATTTATATCCATGGAAGACATAAAATCAACATGACCACATGTTCTGTGATTGGTTCTTTTACGCTTTTTGCAAAACAAGACTTCATAATAGTTCTCAGAGAGATGATTGTTTTGTCCACACAGTTCACAATTCATTTTGAATTGAGTTTTGTATTTGTTTTGAAGTGCATTAGGAGGAACCTATTGAGAGTTTTTGTTTCTGAAGTAAGATGATTTATTCTTGCTAAATTGTAAATTTAGTTTATTAAGTTCTTTCATTACAATAGCCAAGGGCGGATCATCTTCTATTTTCACATTCTTTAACTTACCAGCAGGAGCTGAGTTAGTTTTAGAAGCTGAAAAACTTTTGTTGCCTCTAACAGAAGCTGAGGAAGGTTCATTTATTGTGATACCTTTTAAGGTTTCAGCTTTGAATGTGAATTTTGACTTCAAAATTAATTTGATAGTCTTTGGTCCATAAACAGGTTCAACACCAATCAGCTTCTCCAGTGGAGGAAGTTGGGTGCTACAGACTAAAGATTTATCAGTTGAATCGTAATCAGTCACTGAAGAGTCAGAGACAATAATTGAATGGTCAGTTGTGTTTCTTTGTGACTCATTTGAGGGCACCTTACCAGTATCAAGATTTGACAGAGTAAAATCTTCAGCTCCAAATAACTTAGGTTTATTACTACGAGTAATAGACATCTCTAAGTTATCTGCTGAAGACTTTATAAACACTGGGTCTTTTGGCCCAGAGCTAGAGGTATCTTCAATGAGTTGGTCAATTCCCAAGATTTTCTTCTTTTGAGTGGGAATTTATTCACTGATATACTGATTAACTTTATTAGAACTGTTTAGCCATGCTTCAGTAATAGAAGTTAGCTCTTTTAGTTTGTTTCTTAAGTTTTGACTCTCTTTAAGAATCTTAGTGTTTACATGCTCCATGGTAAGAAGATCAAGGTTTGCATGTTTTAATACCAAAAAGCTGTTCCTTGCATGTATTTAGTTCGTGAACAAGATTTCTATGTTTTGAAATAAGATTGTTTCTTTGTTTATAGTTTAAATTAATACACAAATAATCTAGACAGGATTTTCTATCATTATTATCTTCCATTTCAAGAAGAGTGTGTACCTTTTGAATAGAAATCTTGACCCATTCACCATTGTTGGCACTTTCTTTGCCAACAGAAATTCTTTCTTCATCGATAAGTGCCATAAGAGCTTTAACTTTAGTTACTTCATTGTCATCAGATGACACTTCTTCTTTATCCCAATCATACGTTTTAGCAATTAGACCTTTGTTTTTGCCTGAGGATGAACTAGGTGCTGAAGCACTAGAACTGAGGAGGGCTAGTTTAGCCTTGACTTTGTTGTATTTGGCTTCAAAGTCTTTGGTACGCCTTGGTTCAGGTTTGTGCTCAGATGAATGGAGAAGCTTTGTTGAAAAGGTGACTGATATGAAGGAACTAATGTCTTTGACCAACAGTCTCTTGCAAAATGATCCTTCTTGCCACATTTATGACATTCAGTTTAGTCAGTTGCTTTTACACTGCTAAACCTTTGAGTGCCCTTTTTGAAGAACCTTTTAGATTTGGCTAAAAGAGATCTTGCTTGGTATTCTTCCTCTAAGTCATTTAGATACTCATGACTGGTTCTTGTATCCTCTTCATCATCAAGACTATCTTGAAAGTCCTGGATAATAGAGGTAGTGAGGAAGGCAGTTGACAAAGGTGTTACAGAGACAAGAGATTTGATCTTTTCAGTCTCATAAATACTGTCGATTAGGTTTTCTTTATATTGGAGTTTACCAAATAGAGAAGCAAGCTCAGAATCTTTCACATGATTTATGTTTCTAAGACTTTGGCAGAAACTTAGCCACTTATTTAGTAACTCATTTATAAAACTAGTACTTATTTCAAGCTTTTAAAGTTTAATGCCATAATTTACTAACTTGTTCATCAAAGCTTTATATTTGATGAAAGTTTGTGTTGGAGATTCACCTTCTTTGAATTTGAAGGTGTTATAGCACAACTTCAGGTCCATGACCTTACTTTCTTTAACATCAGAGGTATAACACCCCCATTTTTACATATAGCAGCGAAAGCTAATCTGGGGTATTATTTCATAGAAAAACAGTCATAATCATAGAAAACGAATCGAAAAGAGACGTTTTCAAAAGATAAGTTATCATTCATTTATTCATCAGAGTTTTTACAAAAAGTGAGGTCCCAACATCTAAAAGCATAAAGTTTGAATGATAACAGTTTAGCCATCTTCAAGTCCGTGCCACTACGTGCCTTAAGTTGCTTAATTACCTGAGACAAGCATGCTAAAAAGTCAACACAAAGGTTGAGTGAAATTCATAGGTTTAAGTAAAGTAGTTTAAATACAAGTTCAATAGTGGGTTACGTTGTTATACACCCATAGTTTGTAATAATTGCATGCATGTACAATTATTATTGAAAACAATATTATTGCCCTAAGCTCATAACACCGAAGCCTTAGGTTAATCAATAACCAAAAATAATTACCCCAACATGTATCTTTGCCAAAACACCCGTAAAGTTATTCAAATGTGTGTTATTGGTTACCGACAATATAGGTACACCAACGGGGAGTCCAGTCCTAAATAGATCAATTCACAGCATTCGCGCTTACCCTGACGAGTAATTAACGGTTCATGATAGTGGGGACTTAATGGCAAAAGTAGGGACTTAGGCAATAATGTATCAGGATAGCATACAGAAAAATACTTGCATTAATGGTTTATAGCATGTATCCCCCTCGCGGGTTTATAAAACATTTAAAAGATTGAATGCGAGGCTATGAACTCACAATATCGGTTTTAAGTACTTATGTATATTAAAAACAATTGAGCATGTATCCCCCTCGCGGGTTTATAAAACATTCAAAAGATTGAAATGCGAGGCTATGAACTCACCTTAACAGGGAAAATCTGATTGAAAATTATCACTGATATGGATTTATTAAGGAAATATTGTATCATTGTTCGGGCCATCATAATTCAGAGGTCATGTAGTAAATGTTTGAGGAGCTAGGACACTTTAAATCGTAAATCTAACAAACTCGTCAAAACGTATACCCAAATAAAACCCCTCACATGAAGCTCCCTGGTAATGTGATATATTATAGTTTTAAATTTATTCAAAAGCTAGAATAATTTATATATATATTTTTATAATTAATATAAAAATATATATTTTATGAAGTCTAGCAAAATGGCAATATATACCCTATTTATAAACTATTGCATGTTTAGTCCTTTATATAAAAAGTATAATAAATAATATTAAACCTATAACTTTGAAACTTGGAAAAATAGTCCTTATAGTTATAACTTTAAGAAAATGACATTTTCAGCCCCTTTAGTTATAAATTTTAGAAAGTTACGATATATACCCCTTGCATGGATACTTTTGCAAAACAAGTCCAAAATGCCATGCAAGCTTATTTTAGGATTCCAAATGATTCTGGCAGTTATAGCTTATTAGTAAAAGCAAAAAACGAAATTTTAACGAAACAAAAAGTTAGAAAAAGGACCCTTAAGCTAGAAAATCAAAACGAGTTGTTTTTAGGGTTTTTATAAAAAAACCCATGGGTTTGAGGATTCAAAGCTTCAAACAAGAGTTCATATATCTGACCAAAAGAATAATGCACATTATTTGTACAAAATATAATCTTATGGAACAAGATCTTAGGCTTACTTGAGCTAAAATGGGTCAAAATGGGGTTTTATGATCCGTACACCTAGAAATGGCTTCAAGACTTCATTTTTCTTGCTTCTTGGCTACTATTATGAGATTAAGGACTTCTCTTAATCTTCTATTGCTGCTATGGAAGGGTTAGAATTCCATTTGAGGGTATGAGATGAGATGTGTGGGATGAATTAAAAGGGTGCTTTGGTTCGTGTATTTATAGGGGAGAAAGACCCTTGGTGCCTAAGTTTAGGTGATGAAAATATCTAGGGCTAGTTAAGGATGACAAGGAATAGCTATGGTTTGAGTATACAAGGCTAGAAGTTGGTTTGGAGATGTGGAGAGGGTTTTGGAGGCCACAGCTAAAGAAAGGAAGACAATGAAGTTATTTTTGCAACTTAGAGAGCAAGGTGGTGAATAAGGTGCTTTGTAAGCTACTGAGTGCTGCTAGTGAGCACATGTGGTGCTTGTTGGTTTGCTTGTGGTTTTAAAAATTGGTCAACAATAAGCAAAATGGGTCACGGGTTAGTTTAGGGTTTGGTTTAAGGTTTTGGACTTTTAGATTGAGTTAGGGTTAGGTGTTTTAGGTAGATTAAGGTTTAGGATTAGTTTTAGGATTGAGATTAGGGCTTAGGATTAAGGTTTAGGGCTTAGTTTTAGGTATAGGGTTTAGTTTTTAATTGAAAGTAAAATTAGGGTTTAGGGTTTTGTTTTTAGGGTTTAGGGTTTTAGATGAATTAAGGTTTAGGTTTAAGGTTTAAAATTCGTGTATTAAGTGCTTGTACCTTGTGTTAAAGTGGTGTAAAGTTTAAACATGGTTTAGAAGCTTAAATGACCTAATTAGGTTTTTAGGCATTATTTACTTGTACATTGAGTTTAAATGAGTTGTACATTGACTTAGAGGGAAAATATGATTCAAATATTATGCATTGTACACTTGTACATATGTTTGATGGCTTACACATTCATTTTATATGTATACATTACATATAATTAGGGTTTTGATGTAAACGTTAACGTTTAATGCTTGTTTTGATATAACGTTTTGAAAAGTATGTTAAATGGATAATGTACTTAGTAAAAATGATATTAGGATATATACTTGCCATATTAGGATGTTTATATGATATAAACATAGATATAGATGGCATTGACAGAGGTTGCATGAGCTCGTTTACTTTAGAGATGCAAGTTATGTTACATAATGAGATAAAGCAAAAAAATTCCCTGTAAAAGGTGATTTATTTATAATAGATGGATATTACATTGCATCTAATTTAATAGATGGAAAATTACATTGATTAAAATTGCGGGTTGTTATAGTCTCCCTCCCTTAAAATAAATCTCGTCCTGAGATTTAGTTGGATGCCGCAGTGATGTTTGAAAACAGATGTGGATACTTGGCACGAATTTGATCTTCGCATTCCTATGTAAATTCTGGTCCTCTTTTAGAGTTCCATCTTACTTTGAATATAGGAATACGACTTTGTTTTAGTTGCTTGACTTCTCGATCCATAATCTTCACTGGTTCTTCCACAAAGTTGAGTTTGTCATCGACCCGAATCTCTTTCATTAGAATGACAAGGGATTCGTTAGATAAGCATTTCTTTAGATTAGAAACGTAGAAGGTATTGTGGACATTACTAAGCTCTTCAGGAAGCTCAAGTTTAGATGCCACTGGACCAATCTGTTCAAGGATTTTGAATGGTCCAATGTACTGGAGATTAAGCTTTCCTCGTTTTCCAAATCGGATGACACCTTTACGAGGTGATACTTTCAACATAACATGATCTCCAACTTGAAATTCTAAAGGCTTTCGCCTAAAATTGGCGTAACTTCTTTGCCGATCTCTTGCAGCCTGCAAGCGTTGTCGAATTTGCACTATCTTTTCAGTGGTTTCATGGATTATTTCTGGTCTTGTAAGTTGACCATCTCCAACTTCGGCCCAGCAAACATGTGATCTGTACTTTCGACCATAGAGTGCTTCAAACGGTGCTGCCTTAATACTGGCATGATAACTGTTGTTGTAAGATAATTCCACCAATGGTAAGTGTCTTTCCCATCCTTTTCTAAAGTCTATATCACAGGCTCGAAGCATGTCTTCGAGTGTTTGGATGGTTCTTTCACTTTGTCCATCGGTTTCGGGATGATATGTTGTACTCATGTCTAATTGAGTACCCAAGGCACTTTGTAGTGATTGCCAGAATCTGGATGTGAAATGACTATCATGATCCGAGATGATGGATATTAGCACACCATGCCGAGAGACTATTTCTTTAATGTACAACATGGTAAGGGTTTCCATACTATCTGTCTCTCGGGTAGGTATGAAATGTGTGGATTTTGTAAGGCGATCGACAATGACCCAAATTGTGTCATGTCCGTTTGATGTTTTGGGAAGTTTTGTAACGAAGTCCATTGTTATTCTTTCCCATTTCCACATAGGAATCTCTGGTTGTACCAGTAAGCCGGATGGCTTCTGACATTCTGCCTTAACTCTAGAACATGTCAAACATTTGCCAACATATTCCGCGATGATTGCCTTCATGTTAGGCCACCAATAGAGTTTCTTTAGATCCTGGTACATTTTGTCAGAACCTGGGTGAATGGAATACTTTGATTTATGAGACTCATGCATGATTAAGTCTCTCAAACCACCGAAAAGTGGTTACCAACTTTGATTTTTGATACAACGAGTTCCATCAAGATGAATTTTAAATGATTTGTACATCCCTCATAGGTTTTCGGCTTTGATGTTTTCTTCCTTGATTGCTTCGGTTTGAGCTTCGAGGATTTGAGTTGGTAATTTTGGGTGAAGAGTCATGATCAATGATCTGATTCGGAGTGGTTTGATTCGTTCCTTTCGGCTTAAGGCATCTGCTATGACATTTGCCTTTCCAGGGTGATAACGAATCTCACAATCATAATCTGCAAGCAATTCTAACCAACGACGTTGTCTCATGTTCAACTCTTTTTGATCAAGGATGTGCTAAAGACTTTTATGATCAGTGAACACAGTACATTTGGTGCCATACAGATAGTGTCTCCAAATTTTAAGAGCGAACACTTTTGCTCCTAATTTGAGATCTTGAGTGGTATAGTTTTCTTCATTAGGCTTAAGTTGTCGGGATGCATATGCAATAACCTTCTCTCTTTGCATTAACACTGCTCCTAGACCTTGATGGGATGCATCACAGTAGATAACAAAATCGTCATTTCCTTCTGGTAATGCTAAGATTAGAGCTTCACATAGCTTTTGTTTTAGCAGTTGAAAAGCCGATTCTTGGTCTTCGCCCCAGATATACTTCTTGTTTTTCTAGGTTAGTTCAGTCAAAGACTTTGCAATCTTTAAAAAATCTTTGATAAATCTCCGATAATAGCCGGCAAGTCCTAAGAATTGACAAACTTTCGTGGGTGTAGTGGGAGATGCCCAGTTCTTAACTACTTCAATCTTGGTGGGGTCAACATGAAGTCCTTGACAATTAATTAAGTGTCTAAGAAATTGCACCATGTGGATCCAGAAATCACACTTGGAGAACTTGGCATACAACTTCTATTTTCTAAGTAATTCTAAGATTATTCTTAGATGATTTGCGTGTTCTTCTTCGCTATGAGAGTAGATGAGAATATCATCGATGGACACTATTACAAATTTATCCAAATATGGTTTACACACACGATTCATGAGATCTATGAATACCGCAGGTGCGTTAGTTAAACCAAATGGCATCACTTGAAATTCATAGTGTCTGTATCTTGTTCTGAAAGCAGTCTTAGGAATATCTTCATCCCTCACTCTCAGTTGATGATAACCTGATCTTAGGTCAATTTTTGAGTAGACACTCGAACCTTGAAGTTGGTCAAATAAGTCATCGATTCTGGGTAATGGGTAACGATTCTTTACAGTAAGTTTATTCAACTCCCGATAATCGATACACATTCTGAAGGATCCGTCTTTCTTTTTAACAAATAAGACAGGAGCTCCCCAGGGTGAAGTACTTGGTCGGATAAAGCCTCAGTCTGACAATTCTTGAAGTTGATTATATAATTCCTGCATTTCTGAAGGAGCTAATCTATAGGGTGCGCGGGCTACAGGCGTTGCTCTTGGAATTCTACTTGGCGAACAGGAGAGAGGCTAGGTAGATCTTCAGGAAACATTTTTGGGAATTCTCTAACTACGGGAATATCTTCTAATCTCTTCTCGTCTGACTTCTTCTTCTCCATTACTTAGATCATGAAAACTTGACAACCTCGGGATATGTATCATTCGGTTTTTATACAAGATATGAGATTTAGTCGAGTCTTACTTCGGTCACCTCGAATGATCAAAGTTTCATCATCAATAGGAATGTGAACGACTTTCTCATCATAGAGAATTTTGGCATGATACTTGGACAACTAGTCCATACCGATGACAACGTCAAAACTACCGAGTTTAATCGGCATGAGATCGATTTCGAAAGATTGATTTAGCAAGGTTAAGGTGCAACCTTGGATAACGGTGTTTGTGCTTACTAGGTTTCTGTCAGCCATTTCGATATCATAAAATGTATCTATTGTAATAGGCGGGATATTTAGCATAGAGGCAAGAGATGTGGTTATGAAGCTTTTATCGGCTCTGGAATCAAGTAATACTCTAGCTAAATGCTAGTTTAGGAGAAACATACCAGTAACTATGTTCGGGTCTTGATGAGCATTCCTATCCCTTAGCATGTAGGCTCTTCCCTGGGCATTGATGTTGGTCTTTCGGTACTGATTTGTATAATGCCCTTTTTCTCCACAGGCATGATAAATAACAGTCACTGGTAGTTGATTACTTCTAGTGGCTGGCCTCTTGTTTTGACAGTTCTTGGTCAAATAGCCCACTTTGTTGCAAGTATTACACTTAACAGTACAAGGTCCAGTGTGATAGAGATAACATTTTCTACATAATGGGAGGTTTTCGGCATACCTATTGTTCTTAGCAGGAGTGGCAGCATATGCTTTGATAGCTTCTTTCCTTTGGTTCTGTTGTGGTTGGTGATTATTGTAGTGGTTGTTGGAGTTGGTGTTATGGTAGTTGTTGATGTTACGGTATTGTTGTTGTTGAAAGTTCTTCTATCATCAAACTTTCGTTTATGATCACTTGATACTTGCATCAGAGTGTGCTTTGTTACTTGATCTATTAGCCTTTGGGCTATGTTAATGGCTTCCTCTAAAGTTTGAGGCTTCGAGGCGGTAACATTCCCTTCAATACTTCTAGGTAACCCTCCGATGAAGGCTTCCAGGAGTTTCTCAGTGTTTGGTACCATGTTCGGGCATATAACTGCTAATTCTTGGAATCTTCAAACGTAAGGTTTGAGATCATTTCCCTTTATAGTCAGATTGTAAAGTTCATCTTCCATCTTTCTGACTTCAGTTTGAGGATAATACTTGTTTGTCAAGAGCCTCTTTAATTCAGTCCAGGTGATTTGATTGGCTTGATCTACTCCCATAGGTTGGGCGTATGCATTCCACCAGGACAAGGCATCATCAGTAAAGGTACCAGTAGCAAATGTTACTTTGTTTTCCTCGGCACATTTGCTTTGAGAGAATACTGATTCGGTTCGCGGATGAGGCCAACTGCTCCTTTCGTACCATTGAAGTAGAAAGGTTGACAGCTTATGAATTCCTTGTAGTTTCCCGTTTTTGCTACAGGAGTTCCAGTAGGACCGGTGATTACTAGTACCTGCCATTGTTGCAGCTTATGCTTCCAGAGCCACAGTGACACTGTCAACAACTAGTTTCTTAATGGCAGCTTGAGTCATGGCCGGTGCTTCAGATGTTGACGTCCTTTTGGGAGGCATTCTATCAACATAAGACAACACGTAATAAGAATGATACCACAAGTCTTAAAATGATTAAAGTGAAAAAATAAACATTGTCACAATAGTGATATCAAAATAAGTATCTATGATTTATTTAGAAGTCAGGGTATGATTCATAATGATGATGACGAAGATGATGATGCAAGAGAGATAAGTCGATATTATGAAATAACAAGGTATATAACGGGATTGCCATTGTATTATATCATGAACAACTTGCCTTTGTACTATACATAGTCAAGATTTGACAAGTGTTTTTATTTATACCACACATCCCGTGGCTAGGTTCTAATAAAAGCGATAACTAAGATTTAATCTAATAGTCTGATTGTCCTTCTTGGCTGATCTTGAGTTCATTGATGGCATTCAGAAGAATTTCCTTATCTTCTTGATGACGAATCTGGATATCGTTGATGATGTGTTCTAGATCAGTAATTCTGTAGCGAGCCAAATAAATTTTGTGATTATTTCCCATCTGCTTCTTTTGAAGTTTAGAAATTTAAGCACGAGCTTATTGGAGTTCTGATTCTAGATTGTCCAAGTCTTGTTGGATAATCACCCAACCTTTTCCAAATCCTTTGATTTTGTCTTCTATGTATTTAATACGGTCGAGAGAAAGTTCATCCAAGTGATTCAAAATTTCCTCAATTTGCTCCTCGTAATAGTCCAGACTTATCTTATGAGAGCTTTCTCCCATCTCAAATTCTTGAGGTAGGGCAGAAGTAGATGAGGATGAACAACCTTGTTTCTTTGGTGGTAGTAGTCCTTCAGAAAGAAAGAATTCTTGAGGATTAAGCATTAATGATTGAGGTATGATAGTTGGAGGTGGGATAGGTGATTTTTCAGCATAAAATGCTTGCATAACTTTCATGTAGGGATCATCATGAAAGAACCAAAGAGTTGGTGAAGTTATTGGAACTACACCAAATGAGTTCGAAGAGCTAGAATAAGTTTTTCCCGGTGAAGCTGGGACATAGTCCGGAGAAGTCGGGATAAAGTCTGGAAAGTTGAAGGAAAAACATCCTCAATAATGGAAGTAAGATGGTTGGGATAAGACATCGTTCTGTTAATAACCCATCGGTAAATAACATAAGTTATTTATATAATAGTATAATAGTTATGTATCTTTACATACTATTCCAGAAATGTAGTGGCACGGAGGACTTTCTTGGCTAGAAAAAGAAAAGTAGTTATAGTTAAGGTTTCAACCTTGTTCTCTATAACCGTGGCTCTTGATACCAATCTATAACACCCCCATTTTTACACATATAGCAGCGGAAGCTAATCTGGGGTATTATTTCATAGTACAACAGTCATAATCATAGAAAACGAATCGTAAAGAGACGTTTTTGGAAAATTTAGTTATCATTCATTTATTCATCAGAGTTTTTACAAAAAGTGAGGTCCCAACATCTAAAAACATAAAGTTTGAATGATAACAGTTTAGCCATCTTCAAGTCCGTGCCACTCCGTGCCATAAGTTGCTCAATTACCTGAGATAAACATGCTAAAAAGTCAACACAAAGGTTGAGTGAAATTCATAGGTTTAAGTAAAGTAGTTTGAATACAAGTTCAATAGTGGGTTACGTTGTTATACACCCATAGTTTGTAATAATTGCATGCATGTACAATTATCATGGAAAACAATATTATTGCCCTAAGCTCATGACACCGAAGCCTTAGGTTAATCAATAACCACAAATAATTGCCCTAACGGGTAGACGAAACGGCTCGATCAAGAAGTTGCAACTAATCTTAACGACCTACTAAGTCCCTCTAGACTAGTGATAACGGTTTTTTTTTTGTTTTGGGTTTCCCGATGAGTGGTTACGTCAACGCGTCACGTTGATAAAAGAATTTAGATTTAAAGTTGTAATAGTTTGATGGTTGGTTAAATAAACTAAATCAAAAGTAACGCAATGTATGTAATATATCCCGTATATATTACATGTGAAAAATATGTCAAGTATATAATTCATAATGTGAATTATATAACAAAGAAAACCAATCAAATAAATAATCGAGGTATATAATACTTTGTAGGTATTAAATAAGGAACGTGAGAAAAATAACTGAAGCAAAACAATTCGACACGTTTTCAGAAATCACCAATTAAATTAATAAAACGTTCATCTTGCATAAAGTAGACTCACGTCTTAAAGTTCCAGTTTAAAGCAAACGATGTTTGTAAAGCTATTACAACCAATTATGATGTTATCTTCTTAACTGACATTTATAAAAAAAAAATACTATTTTATAAATATAGATATTTCGTTTCCTCCGACGGGTCGTATCTTAAATAGTTAACACATTGTAAAAGTATAGTATTTTGTTCGATTAAATCCGTTATTAGTATAATAACAAATTATTATATCTTTAAAAATAACTTATCTGTGTTATATCTCGGTTTCTAAAATAATAGAGGCTTTAGTAAAACATTACTAAGTATAAAAACTTATATAACTTTCGTCATGACTTTCCCATTTA
Source organism: Tanacetum coccineum (assembly GCA_026074375.1). Lineage (NCBI taxonomy): Eukaryota > Viridiplantae > Streptophyta > Magnoliopsida > Asterales > Asteraceae > Tanacetum > Tanacetum coccineum. Next base: position 9,645 of record BQNB010080043.1, on the reverse strand, counting down.
TATAACGTTTTCCATTTTCGCAAAACTCAACGTTTTCCCTTAATCAATATATGTTCAATTATTCGCGAATCAAAGTGTTTACAATGCCCGCGTGTTCTAGATATAAAATATATTTTATTATATATAAACTAAACAAAAAAAAAAATATAGTAAAGTTATTTAACCCTATCAAAACCAACCAATAAAATATAACCGGGTTTATAATTTATAATAGCGTAATAAATTTGTAATAATAGATTAACATCATTTTGGTTTAATCAAACGCACCCTTTATCGATTTTATAACCAAAACGCACCCCGCTGCGTGCGAATCCCAACGTACCCAAGCTTGACTTAAAAACAAGAACACCAAACGCACACCCAATCTGTTGTTTTTCAAATCAACCGAACACCCCTAGTTGTTTACAATAGCCAAACGCACCCTATCTCGTATTAACAGAAACCAAACACCATCTATGTTGGATTTTTCAATAAACCAAGACGCACATGTCGGTGCAAAAACACAAACCCATCGTCACCTACCCTGGGTCGGCTGTCACGAAACCAAAACGCACCCTGCGTGGTGCTGTTAAGCCAAACGCACCCTCTTGTTGGTGATACAAAACCAAACGCAGCCTAATCTATGAAAAACAAAACCAACGCGCCCTACGTCGGGGCTGACCCGAACCCGACGCGCCTTTGCGGCGGTTGACCAGCGAAACAAACACCCTTGTGGTGTTTCTTGATAACCAAAACGCACCCTCGTGGTGCTGTCAACAATAAACCAAACGCACCTTTGGTGGTGCGACGGTGGTGGTGGCAAGCCAAACGCACCCTTGGTGCCTTTAAAATAAAACCGAACGCACCCTTGTGGTGGTATGGTGGCGTCGGTGGGGAGGCAGCCGGAGGAGGGGGCGGCGCGTGGCGGCGAGTGACCTAGTGGGTCGGATAGATCGGTTAACGAGGAACACTTTTGGTTTCGGCCAGAAAAGTCCGCCGGAAAAGTTTTCCGGCGGCGGCGGCGTGGTGGTGGCCGGAATCCGGCGGCGGCGGCCGGATATGGGAGAGGGAGAGGAAGATGGTGCATTATGTGTGTGTGTATATTTTTTGAAAAATGAAATAAAAAGTTATAAACTTTTTATTTTATATATTAAAGATAATAAGCAAAGTGATAAGTGTAAATTTAGTTTGAGGGTTAATTATGTAAATATCACCTTAGGAACTAAATGTGTAATTGTAGAGAAACTTTTATAAAATATTGGTTCGGGACTCGTTTGAGTGACTTAACGGATGTTTCAAAATACGAAACTTGCGCCATTGTTTTCTAAATTATTTTTCTGATAAAAATGAGTATTTAATTGATAGTATTTCATAAATACATCGTAACATTTATATAAATATTTGTTATTTACTTGGTGACTCGGTTATGTCTAGTCCGAAAGTAAAAATAAAAACAAATTTCTAACCTAAATATTTGCGTTATCAACCAACGTTTTCGAATAAAATAATGACTAATTTATTAAATATTTTTATTTAATAAAAAGTGTTAATTAAATACAATTTAATTATTTTCTTGTTTCTAAATCTTGCGAGGGCATTTCAGTCACTTTTTGACTGTTTTCGGGTCTCAGGCAAAACTGAAAAGTTGTTAGGAATGTCGTTTTACATCAAATTGCTTTAGAGTCCGAATAATGAAAACGTGATTTAGCTGTTCGTTTTTGATAAATCAACTTAGGAATAACATATATCTTTTCCGCTTTCAAGTCAAATAAGTTAAAAATAACTTTGCACATGAGAGATATATAATAATAAATATGATTTATTATTTAAATATGTTCCGAAAATTTACCGGTTACGTGGAAATCGTTTCTATGAGACACTAAAAAGGTTATACGTCAAAAAGTCAAGTCTGACTCGAAAAGTCCAAGGTTAAAATAGTCCTTTAAAATTTCAAAAATTCCCGGATGTTACAGATATCGTTGATGATGTGTTCTATATCAGTAATTCTGAAGTGAGCCAGAGAAATTTTGTGGTTATTTCCCATCTGCTTCTTCTGAAGTTTAGAAATTTAAGCACGAGCTTGTTGGAGTTCTGCTTCTAGATTGTCAAAGTCTTGTTGGATAATCACCCGACCTTTTCCGAGTCCTTCGATTTTGTCTTCTATGTATTCAATACGGTCGAGAGAAAGTTCATCTAGATGATTCAAGATTTCCTCAATTTGCTCCTCGTGACGTTCCAGACTTGTCTTACAAGAGCTTTCTCCTATCTCAAAGTCTTGAGGTAGGGCAGAAGTAGATGAGGATGAACAACCTCGTTTCTTTGGTGGTAGTAGTCCTTCAGGAAGAAAGAATTCTTAAGGATTAAGCATTGATGATTGAGGTATGATAGTTGGAGGTGGGATAGGTGATTTTTCAGCATAAAATGCTTGCATAACTTTCATGTAGGGATCATCATGAAAGAGCGAAAGAGTTGGTGAAGCTATTGGAACTACACCAAATGAGTTCGAAGAGCTAGAATAAGTTTTTCCCGGTAAAGCTGGGACATAGTCCGGAGAAGCCGGGATAAAGTCTAGAAAGTTGGAGGAAAAAGCATCCTCAATACCAGAAGTAAGATGGTTGGGAGAAGACATCGTTCTGTTAATAACCCAGCGGTAAATAACATAAGTTATTTATATAATAGTATAATAGTTATGTATCTTTACATACTATTCCGGAAATGTAGTGGCACAGAGGACTTTCTTGGCTAGAAAAAGAAAAGTAGTTATAGTTAAGGTTTCAACCTTGTTCTCTATAACCGTGGCTCTTGATACCAATCTATAACACCCCTATTTTTACATATAGCAGCGGAAGCTAATCTGGGGTATTATTTCATAGTACAACAGTCATAATCATAGAAAACGAATCGAAAAGAGACGTTTTTAAAAGATAAGTTATCATTCATTTATTCATCAGAGTTTTTACAAAAAGTGAGGTCCCAACATCTAAAAACATAAAGTTTGAATGATAACAGTTTAGCCATCTTCAAGTCCGTGCCACTCCGTGCTTTAAGTTGCTCAATTACCTGAGATAAACATGCTAAAAAGTCAACACAAAGGTTGAGTGAAATTCATAGGTTTAAGTAAAGTAGTTTGAATACAAGTTCAATAGTGGGTTACGTTGTTATACACCCATAGTTTGTAATAATTGCATGCATGTACAATTATTATGGAAAACAATATTATTGCCCTAAGCTCATGACACTGAAGCCTTAGGTTAATCAATAACCACAAATAATTGCCCCAACGGGTATCTTTGCCAAAACACCCGTAAAGTTATTCAAATGTGTGTTATTGGTTACCGACAGTATAGGTACACCAACGGGGAGTCCAGTCCCAAATAGATCTATTCACAACATTCGCGCTTACCCCGACGAGTAATTAACGGTTCATGATAGTGGGGACTTAATGGCAAAAGTAGGGACTTAGGCAATAATGTATCAGCATAGCATACAGAGAAATACTTGCATTCATGATTTATAGCATGTATCCCCCTCGCGGGTTTATAAAACATTTAAAAGATTGAATGCGAGGCTATGAACTCATAATATCGGTTTTAAGTACTTGTGTATATTAAAAACAATTGAGCATGTATCCCCCTCGCGAGTTTATAAAACATTTAAAAGATTGAAATGCGAGGCTATGAACTCACCTTAATAGTATAGGGAAATCTGATTGATGGCAAAAGTATATGAAATGAAAGTAACGGCTTCGTCACACAACCTGGGTAATATGTCAAGTCTTAGTTTGATTGGATATGTTTTATATCATAATGAAATATCACTTTGATTGGATTTATTATGGAAATATTGTATCACTATTCGGGCCATCATAATTCAGAGGTCATGTAGTAAACGTTTGAAGAGTCAGGACACTTTAAATCGTAAATCTAGCAAACTCGTCAAAACGTAAATGAAAACCCTATACATGAAGCTCCCTAGTAATATGATACATTATAGTTTTAAGTTTATTCAAAAGGTAGAATAATTTATATATATTTTTATAATTAATATAAAAAAACATTATTTTATAAGTTTGCAAAATTGGCAATATATACCCCTGGTTTATAAACTTTTACAAGTTCAGTCCTTTATATATAAAGTGTATATAATTTAAACCTTTAACTTTGAAAATTGGCAAAATAGGCCATTATAGTTATAACTTTAAGAAAATGATATTTTCAGCCCCTTTAGTTATAAATTTCAGAAAGTTACGATATATACCCCTATGCATGGAAACTTTTACAAAACAAGTCCAAAAAGCCATGCAAGGTTATTTTAAGATTCCAAATAATATTTTTAGGTTATAGCTTATTAGTATAAGCTAAAATAAGAAGTTTTAACGTAACAAAAGTTTAGAAAAAGCATCCGTTAGCTAGAAAATCAAAATGGGTCGTTTTTAGGGTTTTTATAAAAAAACACATGGGTTTGAGGATTCAAAGATTCAAACAAGAGTTCATATATGATCTTAAGAGTATTATGAACATTATTGTACAGAATATAAGCTTATGGAATAAGATCTTAGGCTTACTTGAGCTAAAATGGGTCGAAATGGGGTTTTCGAGTCCGTACGCCTAGTAATGACTTCAAGGCTTCGTTTTTCTTGATTCTTGGCTTCTATTATGAGCTTAGCGACTTCTCTTGATCTTCTATTGCTGCTATGGAAGAGTTAGAATTCCATTTGAGGGTATGAGATGAGATGTGTGGGATGAAATGAAAAGGGTGCTCAAGGCTTTTAACAAAGGTGTAAACGTGATCATAAGACACTAATTAAAGATGTAAAACAAAAAACAAGTTTGTAGAACCTGGATTCGAGCTTGTGGCTTTGAAAATGGGTCGAAAAATGGTTCTTAGCACTCGTACGCCTAGGATTTGACCTTTGGGGCTTCAAGACTTCGTTCTCCTTGGTTTCTTAGCTTCTCTTTTGCTCTTGGGACTTCCTTGATCAGACTTGGGACTCCATTGATAGAGAGAAATGAGATTTGAAAGGTGTAAATTGAAATGAGGGGTGTGGCTCTTCTCCCCTTTTATAGTCGAATAGAACTTGGTGCCCAAGATTAGGGACTTGCTTGGTGTCATAGCTACATTAGTTGATTCATGGGAGCTAGGAAGGTGAGTATTGAGAGCTAGAATGCTAGGATTGCAAGGTGGGAGGTCTTGGGGTTGTGTTTGTGTCCGTGGATAGAAAGGAGCCACAAGGGAGGTGATGTGGCCAACTTGGTGAGCAATTAATAAGGGGAGGTGCTTATAAGCAGCTTATAGATGAAGTAGCTTAGTTATGGAGGTGTGTGGATGCATGGTTGGGATTTAAATGGGTCAAAATAGTTAAAAATGGGTCGCGGGTTGGTTTATGGTTTGGATTAGGGTTTCTTACTTTTAATTCGTGTACATTATATTAGAAAGGAGGGAAATAAAGTTTAAATGTCGTGCATTGATAGCTTGTACCTTTTACTTAAGAGTTTGTATGAAATTTCTTAGAAAAATTGAGTTAAAACGGCTATTTTAAATGTCATGATTTAATGACTTGTATATTGTGCATTAAGGGACTTGTACCTTATTTTGGAGGGAATTCATATTGATTAGAATGTTAAGATTACTTGTACACATTGCCTGATTTCTTAACAATCATATTGATAGTATTACTTTTGCATGAAATTAGGTTTAGCATAAACGATTAACAGGTTTATGTTCCTTTGATATTTATCCTCGTGAAACTACTTAAATGATAACATATATGATAACAGGAAAATAGATCATGGACTTACATGTTATATGTTTTGCTTGACATAAAAGTAATAGAGTTGACTAGGTAAGTTTGCATGAGCTCTTTACATTAGAGATGCAAGTTACGTTGTATAATGAGATAAAGCAAAAATTTTCCCTGTATAAAGGTGGTTTACAGTGCATCTAATTTAATAGATGGATATTACAGTGCATCTAATTTAATAGATGGATATTTACATTGATGAAAATTACGGCTTGTTATAGGACACCTGCGATGGGTACATATGGTTTTTATTACTACCCGGGTATTCTTGGAGGGACACCTACGATGGGTACATAATGCATCGGTTTCATAAACTTAGAGTAATCGTAATCACTCATGGGGCAATAAATACTTGAAACATTTCGTGATGGTTTTAATTATCATGCATACTTTAAACAATTGCGGTCCAACTTTCATACGTATAATTTTGTGACTATTATAAGGGTTGAAATGGTCATACACACTTTGCAAATCTTTGGTGCAACATTTATACTTAAACAAACCTATGAACTCACCAACTTTATGTTGACCCTTTTAAGAATGTTTTTCTCAGGTGAATTAAATGCTTGGCTTACTTGATGTGCATTGGAGTCTAAATTGACAAGATTTCATTCATGGATTTCTACTTACATTCAAATGATCATACTTTTGTATTGCTTTCAAGCTTTTCATAGTGATGCCATTATGGACAAATTTATATCAATTTTAAAGAAATAATCGAACGAGATTATTTTTCAAACACACATTCTAGAGTCGTTCTCTTGTATCTTGTGCTGTTGTATTATAAAGTAACTCCCCTGGACACATTTTAACTGCGACACATTTTTAGGGGTGTTACAGATTGGTATCAAAGCACTGGTTATAGAGAACTAGGTTGCATATTTTACCTAGCTTAACCGTTTTCAAAATCATTGCCAATCACATCAAACAATTTTCAAATGCTCAACTTCAAGAAAAGGTTTTTGCTATTACAACATTGAAAAATGAATTAAGAAAACTTAAAGGGAAAAATGTTGTCGATACTAATGTTTCAAAACCTAATGTCACTATTGCTCCAGGAATGTTCAAGCTTGACATAGAATCTATTTCTCATAGACTTAAGAACAATAGGGATGCCCATGAGGTTTATATTGAGAAGACTGTAGAAAATACTAACACTCTTCATGGATTTGTAGAACGCGCTAGAACACATAATCCTAGTGAACCTCTATTAGAATATGCTTGCATGTTTACAAAACACGTTCAGGAATTGTTAGTCTATGTCTCTCAGATATGCCCTAATTCACCAAAACCTAGTGAGAAGTTAGTTGCTGTCACACCGATGAACAAGGACAAAAGAGTTAGATTTTCTGAACCTGTCACATCTTCATACAACATTCCCAAGCAGACTGATTCTCTTAAATCCAAAGATTCTAGCAAGCCTTTGTTGACTTCTACAGGAGTAAGACCTACTACTAGTGCTAGCGGATCAAAGCCATCAGGCAATACAAAGAACAATAGGATCACACGACCACCAAGTAGCAATCAGAAGAATAAAGTAGAAGACCACTCTAGGAAAGTTAAATCTAGTTTGAATAAGATGAATTATGTTTCTGAACCTGTCAGTAATGCACTTGTTAAGCATTCTGTGAGAAATGCTAAGTTTGAATCTATTTGTGTTATCTATAACAAATGTTTGTTTGATGCTAATCATGATATGTGTATTATTGATTATGTGAATGATGTGAATGTGCGTTCGAAATCTAAATCTAAAAGAAATAAAATGAGAAAAATATGGAAACCTACGGGTAAGGTGTTTAGTGAAATTAGATATAATTGGAAACCTACAGGTAGGACCTTCACTATAGTTGGAAATAGGTGCCCTTTAACTAGGATTACCTCAACTAAAGTAGTGCCTACTAAGGAAACCTCTACCAAATCAGTAGCTAGACCAACTCAAGGAATCTTAGTTTACAGCAGGAGACCAAAAGCAACAAGATCTATAGGTTCCAGTAGCAAAGTTAAGATTGTAGAATCTAAAACTTCTAACTCTCAGGAACCGAAACAATCTTGGGGATCCACTGTTTTTGATGTCCCATCTTCTTCTCTTAACGATTGCAAGTTGTCCAAATTGTTCTCTGGTATTTGGACTCCGGCTGCTCAAAGCATATGACCGGAAATCGCTCTCAACTCATCAACTTCGTCAGTAAATTTTTGGGTACCGTCAGATTTGGGAATGATCACATTTCTAAGATTATGGGTAATGGAGACTATCAAATGGGTAATGTTACAATCTCTCGAGTTTATTATGTGGAAGGGTTAGGTCATAACTTATTCTTCGTGGGTCAATTTTGTGATTCCGATCTCGAAGTAGCTTTTCGCAAACACACCTGTTTCATTCGTGACTTAGATGGTGTTGATCTACTCAAGGGATCTAGGGATTCAAATTTATACACTTTATCTATGGACAATTTGTTGCTCTCATCTCCTATATGTCTCTTGTCTAAGGCCTCAGAGACCAAGTCTTGGTTGTGGCATCGAAGATTATCTCATTTAAACTTCGATTATATAACTTCTCTTACCAAACATGGTCTAGTCCGAGGTCTTCCAAAACTAAAGTATCAGAAGGATCATTTATGCTCTGCCTGTGCTCTTGGTAAAAGCAAGAAACACACCCACAATCCCAAAGCTGAAGACTATATTCAAGAAAAACTCTATCTGCTACATATGGATCTTTGCGGGCCAACGAGGGTTCAAAGTATCAATGGGAGAAAATATATACTGGTTATCGTTGATGATTTTTCTCGGTTTACATAGGTGAAATTTCTATGGTCAAAGGATGAAGTTCCAGAGTTCGTAATTAAATTCCTAAAAATGATCTAAGTTCGTCTGAATGCAACCGTTCGTAACATCAGGACTGATAATGGCTCCGAATTCGTCAATCAGACACTGAGGGCTTACTATGAAGAAGTCGGAATCTCACATCAAACATCAGTTGCTCGCACTCCCCAACAGAATGGGGTTGTCGAAAGACGAAATCGTACTTTAGTGGAAGTTGCCCGCACTATAACAACCGGAAATTTTCGGAATTTTAAATGATTATTTTACCTTTTGACTTTTCGGGTCCGACTTGACTTTTTGACTTTTAATCTTTTATTGTCACATAAAACCGATTACCGCGTAACCGGAAATTTTTCAGAACATATTTAAATAATAAATCATATTTATTGTTACATATCTCTCATGTGCAAATTTATTTTTAACTTATTTGACTTGAAAACGAGAAGATATATGTTATTTCTAAGTTGACTTATCAAAAACGACCCCTAAATAATGTTTTCACGACTCGGACTCATATGCATTTTGATGTAAAACGACATTCCAAACAACTTTTTAGTTTTACTCGAGACCCGAAAACAAGCAGAAAATGACTGAAATACCCTCGCAAAATTTTAAAAACGAGAACAACGCGTACCGACACAAAAATAATTAAATTATATTTAATTATCACTTTTTATTAAATAAAATTATTAAATAAATTATTTATCATTTTATTCAGAAACGTTTGTTAAAAACGCAACTATTCAAGTTAAAGTTCATTTTACGGAAAAGTTTATCCGTGATACGCAAATAAATAATAAACATGTAAATAAATTTTATAAAACATTTATAAAATTATAGTCGTGTGAATACTCACATTTCATGGGAAAATCATTGGGAACACAATGGCGCAACTTGCGTATCTTGAATCCACTGTTAACTAGCCTAAACGAGTCCCGAACCATTATTTAACAAAAAATACTTTTTCAGTCCTTATAGTTATATTTACCTGAACACTCCCTAGACTATTATACACATGTCACTTTTTTTTAAAGTTTTCTATATAT
>BQNB010080042.1:0-26202 GCA_026074375.1 Tanacetum coccineum | reverse complement strand
TCTAGTAATGTCAAGTTAATGACCGAATGCACAGACACGACCTACACTTGTTATGAAGTTATGAAAGATCTCATAAAGGTGTCAAAGCTTCCGCAAACTCTGATATCATATTCTTCTTCACAAGTGCACAAGATGGCAATAAATTACTAGATGATGAGAGATTAAGTTTGGCTGATGATCTCAAGAAAGCTCATGATCAAAATCAAAACAAGTCAAAGTGAACAAGCTCGATTGTTATCAAAAGATCACTACAACAATGTACTAGATGTAACATGAAGAATCAAGAGACTGCAAGCTGTAAGAGCTTAAGTTTAGTGTTTTCAAGGGTGACCTCCCTTAGGGGGAGATTGTTAGATATGAGAAAAAGACTCGGTCACCCCTTGTATTTTACTGTTTATTATAGCTCGTAGTTTAATAGTTAATAGTATGATTTTCGGTATTAAGCCGGGTACTAATACCCGGTATATTGTAAGTACTATATATAGTCTCTTCCAACTTTGGAAGAGACAAGCTAGTCATTATTCCTTTTACAAAGAAACACATTTTCTCTCTCTAGAATATTCTCACTAGTGTTTCTCTCTCTAGAAACTAGCTAAACCACTCGAATCATCACCCGTGTTATGAAATAAACGATCCTACAGTAAGCTAATAATCTAAGTTGTAACATTCCATATTTAAGGTCACTATTTATTCCGAGCTTTATTTCTATTTTTATTTTTAAGCAAAGTCATTAATTTTACGTTTACCCGATTTGGTAGGAATTTCCCGTTCTTAGCTTTAAGTGAGCCGTATTTGGGAATCTATTCCGTCTTCGTGCCTTAAGTGGTTTAATATTCTCATAATACTCCCCGATGATTATAATTTACATCATTGTCATTTTCCGTTGTGTTTCGCGTTTATATAAATTTCTTGCTTAAAACTCGCGTTTTACCTTAAACCTTACCTTTTATTTAACTAATACTTACTCTACACTTTAAATTAAATACACAACAATAAAAATCAAAAAAAAATACATACCACCCTATATCTAGGCCTATGGACGGTTTTTGCACAACACCACACACAACATATTTCAATTCTCTATAAACCATCATTCATTTCATTTCTCCATACATGCAAATCCTTTTCATTTCACCTAGTTTAAAAAAAAAAGAAAATCTCCTCCTCCTTTTGGTCCTTGCGGCTGTCGAATTTACCATCACCACCACCATCATCTTACAAAAAATTTTCTTCTCCTTTTTACGATCACAACATCATCCTTGAGTTGCTTGCAAAGTTTGATAGATTTTCTTGAAGTTTTGAAGAAGTTCTTGAAGTTTTAATGGAAGGCTTTAATCAAGACTAGGTTGGATCTTGGAATATTGTTATTTATGGTGTATTGAACCCTTGTAAGTCAAGATTTAGGGTGTTAGAGTGGGTCTAACTCAGCCCCAATCAAGAAAGAAGTGTTTGTTGGTTTTGATTTTCTTGTCTAAATCATTTTCTAGTAAGGTTACTTCTTGATCTTTGATTTCTCTTTTACTTTTGATCCATGAAAATGGATGTTTAATTCTGGAAATGCCTGTTTATATGATGTATGAGTTGTGTTTAAGAGCTTGGTATGACATTTCATGTGATTGGTTAGAGTTAGGATTGATGTTTAGATGGGTTTTGGAGTAAATAATTAGGACTGTTTTGAAATAGTAGCAAAAATGTGTTATAGCAGAAATATTTTGGCTTGGAGCCTATGATTAAATTATATTCCTGGATAGATATATGTCTTGGTATCATAGGATAGTTGGATGCCCAACCAACTCCTTGGGATGAGGGAGATATGGTCAAAATAAGAAAGTAGGTCAAATCTGGACCTATGATTAGAAAACGAGTTAAACTCTAGGTTTTTGCAATCAAAGGTTAGGTTTTAAAGATTGGGTCAGTGGTAGACATCTTAAGAAAGCTATATCAATTGGCCTCACCTTCATTGCTATCATGGTTTAGGAATTATGGCCATTTCCGTAAATGGTAAAATTTTTGGAAACTTTCTGTTTTGGGTAACCAGGGGTAAAACAGTCTTTTCACATAGTTATAAACCTTTGTAGATTATGAGTCTTACATTTTTGGAAACTAGACATAAAGAGCTTTCTAGGAGTGAAAGCCTCACATTTAGAACATTTGTGAGCTAGGAGTTAAGAGTCCATAAAGTTGAGTCAAAATCAGAAACTGAGTTTTTACGTCTAGTCTCAAAATTTAAAACGTATAGTACACTTTGATAAAATAAGATTTAAAAGCCGAAAATTAGTAGGTGTTCATTTACCTATAAGACCAGATCACAAGTCATTTTGGGATTAAAAAGGATTTGGGGAAGTTTTAGTGGAATGCCATGCTTATCTCGGAAACACATCTCATGATCACTTGTTTAATTTTTGCGTATTGTTTCTTTCTACGTACTAAGTCGCGTCACGTCTTTTAGGAGGTGCTTAGGAGTACTTCCCGCTCATTCGAGACTCTTCAAACTTCTGATCTAATTGTTCTCTCGGTGAGTTCATAGCCTCGCCTTTCTACTAATAAATGTTTTTATAAACCCCGCGAGGGAGATACATGCTAGTTTTATAAATTGAACACAAGTAAATTTCGGTATGCTGGACCCGATTGTGAACTAATTGCATAAGTACCTATTGCAAAAAGGCCCCTAATTTCATGCACTGTTAATTACCTATGATGGGTGAGCGCTAGTACATTAAGTAGATCTATTAGGCCGTGACTGCCCTGTCTGGGGTTGTGACATCCATGGCGTGATCACCCCTAAAGGACATTTTGTATTAAGAATTTCTTTAGGTATATTGCAATATTACCTAGTTGTGGGGCAAATGATTACATATTTATAATATGTTGGTTAACGTTTCAGTGGCATGAGCTTAATGCATTAGTGATTATAACTTGTTTGATCCACAAGTTTTTGATGATTAAAAATACTTGTGTTCACTCTTTATTTCATATAAACTCTATGGATTCACTCAACGTTTTCGTTGACTTTTTAGCATGTCTTATCTCAGGTAATCAAGGTTGATGGCTTGGAGAGACGAATGGAGTTTAGCGCAAAATGTTTTGATTAAACTTGTTTTTGGTTCCATTCATTGAAAACACTTTGTGTTATGGTTTTAAACTTATGTTACGATGTTGTATGGTGACGATCTTGTAGACAAATTTTCGACTCTGATCTTACATGAATGGGACAATGTTATGTTTTAAACGTCTCTTTTGAGTCGTTCTTTATATTCTTATGTTGTTGTGCTATGACTTAACACCCAAACTGTTGGTTCCGCTGCGATGTAAATTTGGGGGTGTTAAAGATTGGTATCAGAGCTTAAGGTTATAGAGAACTAGGTCGTTTTTCAAAAACCTAAACTATAACTTTTTCTTCGCACGCTAAGACTCCTCGTGGCCCTCGTCCAAGTCAAGCTTATGATTCTTATTTAAGTACTTATGCACATTTCGGGTGCATTGCTATTAAAATATTTATATGATAAATATTATGATATGTTAAGATATATATCGATTATCATGCTTATTCGAAAAGCATTGGAAAACTATTTGCTTTAATTACATAAAAATGTAATTCATATACATAACAAATATTATCATTCATATTTGGTTTATTATCGATCATCACGTTCATTCATGGAGCATCGTCATGCATTTGCATATTTGCATAAGTTATTATTCATATAATATTTTTATATAGTGACCTTACGGAAATATTTTGCGTGATTTACAGATTATCATGGCAAATCTACCTCCTAATCATGTTGCGGATCTTCCCGAAGACAATCCGGAAGAGCAACCTGAGCTCGCGCCCGAGCCCGACCATTTAAATATGTTTGCACCTCACCAAATTCCTCAACCAGATGGTAACATGAACGGATGGATACTCGAAGATGATGAAGAAGAAGAAGAAGAGGAAGAAGATCCAGAGATGGAGGAAGAAATAGAGGAAGAAAATAATGATGATGATGATGCTGAGGTCATCAACCCTTATGAGGAGGCTGATCCCCTCAACCTACCACCACCAGATTCAGACACCGAGTCCGAGGATACGGTAGTTGCTCCTACTCCTGATGATCATGAGCAGGAGGATGATGCTGCTACTGTTGGTACCATCACTAGGGTACCATACTCTGTGCGCCCATTCTCGGGTACCGTCTATGTGGGTACTGGACCTTCTCGACAGGTTTTTGCTCCTGGCCCTATAGCTAATGGGGTATGAGGGGGACCTAACTGTTTTAACTTTTAACAAAGCCCTGTTTTCCCCCAGTAGAGATTTCTTTTTCATACTATAAATCACTGCATTAGTTCTAAAAGTACTTCTTAGGATCAAATTCCCACTAATATTGCCACAGCAGTGATTTGCTTAGCCACTAATCAGAAATATATTTTTTCTAAATTAATTTTTGATGGTATGATGAGACACTTGGATGCAAAGAAAAAGTTTGTTATGTATCCACAATTTATTTCAGTCTTTTTAGATAAACAGCTAAAGAATGTGCCTGTGCCTTTAGACCACTTCCCTATTAATGCTTTGACTAGTAAAGTTTTCTCTTTTATGGTTAAAAGGGGAAAACATTTTCAGGGAATGTCACACCTTTGTTTGAATCTATGTTGGTTCAACCAACTGAGAATGAGGGTGAAGCTTTAGAAAGATAATCTAAACCTCAACCCACACCCTCTCCTCCTCACCCAAGTGCAGACCAACATGAGACACAGCTTGACCCATCTCCTTGACCTTTACCTACTATTCCTATTCCTGATTCCATTCCAAAGGGTTCTGGTGGGAATCATGGAGGTTAGTCATCTAGTAATAGATCCCTATCAGGAAATGAGGATGGCCTGATACTCCAAAGTGTATATGATCTTTGTGTGTCTTTATGTAAACAGGTCACAGATCAAGCCAAAGAAATTAAACTCTTGAAGGCACAGATCAAGAAGCTTAAGAAGAAAGCCAAACCTGTTATTACACATTACAAAGCTTGGATGAAGAGTGTATCCATGAAGGAAAGATTGGCAGGAAAGAAATCATTGAAGAAAACATAGATGCAAAAGGAGTTTGTATCCAAATAGGGGAGGAAACCTACCAAATCTGAACCTACAATGCATAAAGATCTAGCTTTTAATGATCTTGATGATGTGGATGTTATATTATACATTGTTTGAATACTCAATATGTGGGGGGAAGTGGGGGGGGGGGTTTGAATCCGTTCCATAGGGGAATACAGTGATAGAAACAAATAAAGAGAAAATCGATGCACATAAACCACGAAATGCCTTACATAAAACTGACCATAATGATAGCCTACAATAGCCAAAGTATCGCCCAGCCGGAGCTCCTACCTTAGCCCTCAAATAAACAATCAATCGTTTTAGAATCATCAATCCGGACCTAAGATCATCCTCACAGAACTGCAACCCCCCCCCCCCCACCACCCCCCCTCTCAAGCCGCCCCCCTCCCCGTCGCCCCCCACCACCCCAACGCAAACCCAACCCTTCTTAAACCCTACTGCCACCTCCCCCCCCCGGCATACACTGCTCAGACCATACTCGGCCACTGACTTATGCCACCCCGCAACCTCTCCCCCACCCCTCCCTGACCCCTGAGGCGACGTACGCCCCCCCACGTCTCCACCCCCGCACACCCCCCACCCCCCGCTGACCGCCACCACATCCCACCACACTCAATTCCACCCCCGACCCCTATCGATCCACACAGAACACCCACCACCGCATCCAAACGCCCTCCACCTCACCACCCCCGATCAACCCACCCCATACTCACGCCAAACGCCGCCTCCCACACCCCACTCCTAAACCCACCCCCCCCTCTTCCCGCAACCCACCCCCCCGCTCATGCCACCACACTAATCGTACCTACCCCAACAACTCACCACCACTAGCCCTCTGACCGAAAGTAAACCCCTCCCGCCTCCCCTCCCGATAAAAAACCACCGCCACAGCCCCCATTCCTCACTAAACACCCGTCCATATCCCGCCCACCCTGCACCTCATAATAGACGCCGCCCAATTGATGTACGAAAAAGAAACAATGGTAAAAAACGGATTAATCCGTGTGAGTGCTTGGGTGGGGGGGTGGCCACTCCCACCCCAAGCTCCCTTGCATCCAACCGGCACACCTTGCATGAGGTCTCCGAGAGTGCCAACTCCCCCCACCGACCTTTGCAACTTTCTTCCACACCCACCCCAACTGCCAACTCTCTCCTACCCCACCACCCCACACAACCGACCACCACTTCACCTTAACGTACTCCCCCCCCTCCTCAGGCATCACACCCCCTTCCCTCGCGCCAACCCCCCGCCCCACCAACCCCCCTCGCTCCCCAGTCCCGCCACCTACGGTTTGTGGGAAAGTCCACTCCACCCAACACCACCTCCACATACCCCAACCCATCTCGCGCCACCCCAGATATAGCCCTCCAACTCCCCTTCCATCGCACCGCCCGACTCCGACGCGACCTTCTCAAAATCCTGTAGTTTACATTTTCTTCATACACTTTTTACCTGTCCCCCCCCCCACCCACCTTGTTTACTTAATAAATCAAAAAGTTCAATTATTTTTTATATTATAGTATATTAAACATTAGGTTCAAGTATTCATAAGTAATTAAAATAAAGGGTTAAAATGGGATTTCAAAATTATGGCTTTCTGTGTCTATTAATTTTCCTGCACCAATTTAGCATAATAAAAACCATTATTTCTATATTTTCCAGTTAAAATTGTATTTTCTTAGCAATTAAAATAGATTTTAGTTATTACTGTTTTTCTTATAAAAGTTCATAAAAAATCCAGAAAATTAATCAAGAAATATTTTTCTTTTTATAAAATTTTATTTTGGCATTTAGTGTCTAGGAAAAATATAGAAATTTATGTAGGCTTAATTTTTCTTAAATTTCCAGTCTTAGACCAGGCCCGTTTTAACCCTGAGAGCGTTTACCGTTTCTTTTCGTTTTAGCATTCAAACGACCACCTGTTTAATCTAGTTTTTTTTTTATTTTCAAATTAACATAAATAAGAATTTAATTTAGATTTTTAATTTAATTTAGCATTATAATATCTTACTGTTTTAGTATTATTAGGTTCCCCGATACCTGATACAGTTAACCCACTTATTTTAGTATAGATAAATATTTAGGATTTCCCCATTTCCTATATCTGTTTTCCAGAGATTAAATTAGTTTTTATTAATTATATTTATAGGTTGTAATTATAACCATGTTTTCCATCATATCTAAATATACTCCACATTCACTTTCTCATCAAACCAGGATCACCTTCAATTGCAAGCCACGTTTGGACAATACGACCCGGAATATCTCTTCCGGCATCTTTTAATCATTGATTCTATCTTGTGTATTATATCCTTTGTGAATTTATGACCTTATGCCTGGTCAAGGTCATTCCGATAGGATTCTGTATTAAAGGGTTGCTATATAAGGTATCAAAAGTCGCGAATCAATCTTCACATGTTCAACGTAGCTCTCATTATTCTTGGGTAGATAAGTATGTCATCAATGAATACGATCACAAATTTGTCGAGGTATGGCTTGCACACTCGATTCATTAGGTCCATGAATACCGCAGGGGCGTTGGTTAGACCAAACGGCATTACTTGAAATTCATAGTGACCGTACCTAGTCCCCGAAAAGCTGTAATAGGGATATCTTCTTCTCTAATTCGGAGTTGGTGATAACCAGACCGCAGTCGATCTCGATATATGTATGGAACCTTGAAGATGATCAAAAAGTCGTCAAGTCCTCGAAGTGGATACCCGATCTTGACTGTCAACATTGTTTTAGCTCGCGATAATCGATGCACATACGGAATGATCCGTCCTTCTTCTTAACGAACAACACTGGAGCTCCCCAAGGTGAAGAGCTCGGCGAATAAACCCTTTCTCTAATAGTTCCTCAATGAAACCGATAATTCTTTCAATTGAGACTGGTGCCAAACGTATGGGTCACGCGCGACAGGGTCAGGCACCGAGGGCACAAGCACAATTCTACTTCGACTTTCGGAGATGGAGGGAGTCCCTGGTAATTCATCTGGAAACACCTCAGAAAGTCGAAACACTGCACATCTTGCAACAGTTTCTATTTGACGGTTCTTTCTCTGTCCACATGACTAAGAACAACAGGGATCCTCTTCTATGTATTTTCTTGCTTTTGATGCAGGATATCATCCTTCAATCGTGACGCCACCACTAACACCCTTAAAACAACTAATGATCTGGTACTGTAAGGCACAGTACTTCTTCTACCACACACACTAACGCATCGCGTCTACCAACCAATCCAGTCCCAATTATTATATCAATGAACCCAACTCTATTGTCATGAGAACAATGTCAAATGTGGTTAAGTAAAATCATAGTACAACCCTTCAGAATAGTTTGGTGCATACCATCTTCACTAAAGCTCTTGGCCGAAATAGAATTGAATTTCTGATTAACAAGCTGGGAATGCGAAGTTTTACGCCGGAGACTCTGAAACATTTGGCAGATGAAGTTGATGAATAGTAGTGGTACCTGTTCAAATATCTTGTATAATATGTAAATATTTTAAAACCATAAAAACCAAAAAGATTTTTCATTTTTTCAAAATTTTTATAAAAATAAAATACAGAAATATAAAATTTTAAAAACCAAGAAAAAATTAAAAAAAATGAGAAAATATAAAAAGAGGTAATAATGGCATGTCTTCTGAAAATCGATAACATTTACGGTCTTAGAAATGTCATTCAATAATGATACGAGCCTGTAAATGAAGTTCGAGCAGAAGTTCCAAATGTTTTCAAAACATGCCAAATGGCTTGCTATTATTTCTGATAGCAACCCGGTCATCATCTTCAAGGCAAGTATGTCGTCAAAAAGACAACTTGACCTCACAACGGGAATTTATTTTCTCGGGAATGAATTACTTTATATTCATTCAAAGGCTTGTGTTTACTTTGCAACACAACCCGTGCTTCCTATATTACCATAAGTGTACGTGTCAGTGCGCTTATGTGTTAAAATAAGAGAAATCTTATTTTTATTGGTAAAAAGTTGTCTTCACAATGAATCAGTGTTTTCAGTAATCACAAAAAGATTTTTCAAAGACAATTCGACCACTCAAACAATGACAACAACTCTTTAAATAGAAAACGGGTCATTATTTGAGGGGGAGAAATCGTCATCAAATAATCTTTTAAAACGGTCTTTCAAAATAAGTCACGGAATTAACGGATAAAGTTTTTAATAATGACGGATCATAATTTAAGGGGAGTTAATGGATTTTAACTACACAAGCTTTAGATGTCATGTGTTTAAAACTTTATGGACTTATTTGCAATTTGAGACTTAGTGAATTCAGGCTTTAAACTACAGACGATCAATATTGCCAACACCTCATAGTTTGTAAAAGACTTAGGAATGCTTGGAAATACTTTTATAGTTTTAAATGCCTTGAAGTTGATTCTCACAGAATAGATTTAAGCTTATTAATTCTTCGAACACGATCTCAAGTATTTGTGCGTACAAGGTTTTGCTGATTCTGAGGTATCAAAACCAGCAAGGGGGAAGGAATACACTAGAACGTACAACAAGTACACGTGATAGAGTCCATAGCCTTCTTTGATTTTAGGCCATTCCGGGAAGACAAATGTCATAACCGTAGAGAAAATCAGTGTTTAACTTGTAACTTTCGGGTGCACTAATTCAACCACATGGGGGTAGAGATATCTTGTGATTTCAAGTATGCATCATTTAAGATACTAGGGGGAAGTGTTGTAAGAAGATTTATTCTAAGCGTGAGAAGATTGGTTACTGATTCAATAAAGGCTTCCTTAAACGGTTAATCACTAAGCTTATTCTTAAAATGAGTAGAAATATTTGATAAAAGAGGTACACATAGGTATGATGATTCCTTTAAATAGTCAGTATCCTGCAGGAAGAAATGTCTACATTTGGGACTTAGTTGACTTAGGTGTTATCATTTCAACTACTTAGAGGGAATAATTGTGACATCCGGGACTTAGTTGACTTTGGTGTTACAATTTATATCATCACTATCATGTAAGGAGAAATACGGACATCCGGGACTTAATTGACTTTGGTGTTGCGGTTTTGAGTTATTTGTGTACTTCAGATATCTGGGCTTTATACATCAAGACTGCTTGATGCGGCTTCTAAGAAAGTTTTAAATCTACTTAAGAAAGGATTGCAGGTTTAGGGGGAAGCTAATACAACATCAACAACAACATCACTAACCTCACAAGCTCAAGTTACATATGTATCTGAATCTGTTTCATACTCGAAGTTTGAAGCAAAGACTTTCATGACCTGGAAAGAAAGTTGAAGCAATACTAAAGAGTGCTTGGACATAGAAAGATCAGATTGACAACTTCTTGAAAGAAAGAAGGTTAATGAGGAGCTTAGAAGAAAGTTTCGATGGTGGGAACGGTAATGTCTAAACGGGTGTAGGTGCCACTGCACCTCAAAGGACCACTGTCTCAGATTATGGTGGTGCCATGACAAGCGATCAAAATCCCTCTGAGTAGACTCTAACATCATCTTCAATTTCTTATTTTCTTCTCGGTCTCCCTTCACTAACTCTCGAACTTGATCTTCCAATGTGCACACATTCTTCCTGAGTGCATGTTGACCCTTAATTTGACCTCTTAAATCACTGTCGAATTCTGCCAAATACTTGTCCATCACACTGAGTCTTTTCAGGTTCGAGTATTCAGTGTTAGCCCGGTCAAACATCTGTTGACTAAGGCCCTTGACTTGGCGATGTAGAGTGTTGACATCTCTTGCTGTAGGGCCAGGAGCAAAAACCCGTCGAGAAGGTCCAGTACCCACATAGACGGTACCCGAGAATGGGCGCACAGAGTATGGTACCCTAGTGATGGTACCAACAGTAGCAGCATCATCCTCCTGCTCATGATCATCAGGAGTAGGAGCAACTGCCGTATCCTCGGACTCGGTGTCTGAATCTGGTGGTGGTAGGTTGAGGGGATCAGCCTCCTCATAAGGGTTGATGACCTCAGCATCATCATCATCATTATTTTCTTCCTCTATTTCTTCCTCCATCTCTGGATCTTCTTCCTCTTCTTCTTCTTCTTCATCATCTTCGAGTATCCATCCGTTCATGTTACCATCTGGTTGAGGAATTTGGTGAGGTGCAAACATATTTAAATGGTCGGGCTCGGGCGCGAGCTCAGGTTGCTCTTCCGGATTGTCTTCGGGAAGATCCGCAACATGATTAGGAGGTAGATTTGCCATGATAATCTGTAAATCACGCAAAATATTTCCGTAAGGTCACTATATAAAAATATTATATGAATAATAACTTATGCAAATATGCAAATGCATGACGATGCTCCATGAATGAACGTGATGATCGATAATAAACCAAATATGAATGATAATATTTGTTATGTATATGAATTACATTTTTATGTAATTAAAGCAAATAGTTTTCCAATGCTTTTCGAATAAGCATGATAATCGATATATATCTTAACATATCATAATATTTATCATATAAATATTTTAATAGCAATGCACCCGAAATGTGCATAAGTACTTAAATAAGAATCATAAGCTTGACTTGGACGAGGGCCACGAGGAGTCTTAGCGCGCGAAGAAAAAGTTATAGTTTAGGTTTTTGAAAAACGACCTAGTTCTCTATAACCTTAAGCTCTTGATACCAATCTTTAACACCCCCAAATTTCATCGCAGCGGAACCAACAGTTTGGGTGTTAAGTCATAGCACAACAACATAAGAATATAAAGAACGACTCAAAAGAGACGTTTAAAACATAACATTGTCCCATTCATGAAAGATCAGAGTCTAAAGTTGGTCCACAAGATTGTCACCATACCACATCATACAAAGTTTTAAAATCATAACACCAAGTGTTTTTGATGAATGGAACCAAAACAAGTTTTAATCAAAACATTTCACGCTAACTCCGTCTGCCACTCCAAGCCATCAACCTTGATTACCTGAGATAAAACATGCTAAAAAGTCAACGAAAACGTTGAGTGAATCCATAGAGTTTATATAAATAAAAAGTGAACACAAGTATTTTTAATCATCGAAAACTTGTGGATCAAACAAGTTTTAATCACTAATGCATTAAGCTCATGCCACCGAAACCTTAACCAACATATTATAAATATGTAATCACATGCCCCCACAACTAGGTAATATTGCAATATACCTAAGAAAATTCTCAATACAAAATGTCCTTTAGGGGTGATCGCGCCATGGATGTCACAACCCCAGACAGGGCAGTCACGGCCCAATAGATCTACTTAATGTACTAGCGCTCACCCATCATAGGCAATTAACAGTGCATGAAATTAAGGGGCCTCTCTGCAATAGGTACTTATGCAATTAGTTCACAATCGGGTCCAGCAACCATAAATCACTTGTGCTCAATTTATAAAACTAGCATGTATCTCCCTCGCGGGGTTTATGAAAACATTTATAAGTAGAAAGGCGAGGCTATGAACTCACAGTAAGAACAATTAGATCGGAAGTGAGACGTTTCTTGAATGAGCGGGTAACACTCCTAAGCACCTCCTAAAAGGCGTGACGCGACTTAGTACGTAGAAAGTAACAATACGTAAAAATTAAACAATGATCATGAGATGTGTTTCCGAGATAAGCATGGCATTCCAAAAGGACTTCCTCAAATCCTTTTTAACCCCAAAATGACATGTGACCTGGTCTTATAGGCAATTGAACATCTACTAAGTTTCGGCTTTTAATTTTTATTTTATCACGGTAAACTATACGTTTTTAAATTCTTTGACTAGACGTAAAATCTCAATTTCTGATTTTAACTCGACTTCACGGACTCATATCTCCTAGCTCACAAATGGCCCAAATGTGAGGCTTTCACCCCTGGAAAGCTATTTGAGTCTAGTTTCCAAAAATGCCAGCCTCATAACCTACAAAGTTTCTTAGCTATGTGAAAAGACTATTTTACCCCTGGTTGTCAAAAACAGAAAGTTTATAAAACTTTTACCCTTTACTAAAATGACCATAAATCCCAAAATATAATAGCAATGAAGGTGAGACCAAAAGCTATGGCTTCCTTAAGATGTCTACTACTGACCCAATCTTTAAAATCTATTATTTTATGGAAAAAATTTGGAGTTTAACTCGTATTCTAATCACATGTCCAGATTTGACCTATTTTCTTGTTTTGGCCATAACTCACTCATCCCAAGGAGTTGGTTGAGTATCCAACTATCCTATGATGCTAAGACATGTATCTTTCCAGTAATGTAATTTAATCATAGGCTCCAAGCCAAAATATTTTTGTTACAACCCGTTTTTGCTACTGTTCCAAAACAGTCCCTATTTTTCACTATAAAACCTATCCAAACATCAATCCTAACCCTAATCAATCACATGCAATGCCATCCCAAGCTCTTAACACAACTCATCATCATATAAATATGTATTTCTAGAATCAAACTTCCATTTTCATGGATTAAAACTAAAAGAAAAATTAAAGATTTAGAGATAACCTTACTAGGAATGATTTAAACAAGAAAATCAAACCAACACTTGCTTCTTTCTTGATAGGGGCTGAATTAGAGCAATTATAATACCCAAGATCTTTCACCCTAATGCTTTATAATACTCTAAATAACAAGAATCCAAGATCCAACCTAGTCTTGGTTCAAACCTTCCATTAAAACCTTAATAACTTCTTTAAAACTTCAAGAAAAGCTACCAAATTTTGCAAGCAACACTAGGGTGATGTTATAATGAATAAAAGGAGTATGAAAAAATTGATATATTATATGGTTCTTGTGTATTAGCTCATGCAAGGAGAGAGGAAAACAAGAATGTGTGTGAATTTTTTTCTTAACAATGAGGAAGTAAATATGGAGCTTTTGGTTTTAAGAAGACTTGCACATTCAGATGGACTAGGACAAATGTCCTATCCCTCTCATCTCCTTGTCCACGTCCCACCTTGAGGGTGGTTAGTGTCATGTTTAAAGTTTAAAATGATTTCTAAACTTTAGTAAATAGGTATAAATTTTAAGATATGTGGGTAGTTTTGAGGCTAACGGGTAATTAATGTAAAATAAAACAAAGTTTAAGGCGAAACCACGAGGATCAAAACAAATAAGAAAATAATAGATTCTATAAATTAAATTTAAACGGAATACCTTTTCTGAAAAGTTATAAATTTACGTACGAAGTTTTCCAACGAATAATTTGTTTTTTTAAAGCATAGCTTCCTAATTTAACTTAAAACGACGATGTGTCAATAAAATGTTTAGAATGTAAAATAAAGAAAATAAAAGTAACTTGTTTAAAATTTATAAATTAATTATGAGATATTAAATAGTAGTGACCTTAAATACGGGGGTTTACATAACTCCTTCTATAACTGTTGTTTTTGGCAAGGTTGCACCATTCTCTATGACTTCCCACAATGCATAGTCTATCATCTGGATGTATTATTCAATCTTCATCCTCTATAACTCAAACTCACCTGGTTTGAGCATAGGAACTTTGGATGCAACCACCATGTATGAAGAATCTTGATCCATATCTTCTAGCAAAGTTTCTCAAAGCAACAAGCTCTGATACCGCTTGTTGATCCCACTTTAATAGATTGAATTACTTAAGCTTGTATAAGGAATAGTTATATTAGATAAATCTAACACATCTATAGTAGAAACTTTGTTTAAATGTATTAAAGATTATGCAGAATCTAATTTTTAATATTAAGAAGAACTATCAATGAAACAGTAATTCTATGAACATATAATTAAACAAACAAAAGCTCTAATATTTTTAATGATAACAATACGAATACTCTCAAAGTATTAGGGTTACAAATACCTTGAAGCTATGATAATTCTATGAATGACTCGTATCAAACTCTATGTCCTAGAACCTCCTTTTATACACCAAGGAGTCCTAAATAGCTTACCATACTTTCCTAAGAATATCAAATCTTTTAAACAAATAAGTTATACATATCTTTTACTCAAATAACTCATATAAATCACATAAGAAGTACTAACTAAGTCAGCAGTACTAACTTCTTCACTAGCAGCATTAACTCCTTCAGCAGCATTAACTTTGTACTAACAGTAGTAAGTTTTGTACTAGCAGTAGTAACTACTTAGCCGTTTTTCTTCTAAGTCTCTGAGGAACACTAATATGCACTAGCAGTAGTAACTTTACACTAACCGCATTAACTTTAACTGAGCAGTCTTAACTTTGTACTAGCAGTACTAACTATGTACTAGCAGTAGTAAACACGTAGCATATTTTCTTTGAAGTTCTTGAGCAGTACTAACACAACTGAGCAGCAATAATTCTGATATGAGCAGCAGTAATATTAGCAGCATTAAGAAGGATTTTAATCTCAACAAGTTTGATTAAGTTTAGGTTTGCCAATGGTTTATTTAAGGTCACCATGGTTTAAGAAAATTTTACCAGCGGTTTAAGAAAAAGATATTGTGATTTGGTTAATTCTGTTATGCGGATTTAGAAGTTGCTTTTTGAAAGTCTACAGGTTACATCCGTGATTTGAAGGGTAATGATCTACTCACAGGTTCTCAGGTCACATATCTATAATCCATCACTCTTCAAAACACATCCACTCCCAATATAATTTTCTTAATGGCTAAAGCTTCATCATCTCAAGCTTGGTTATGGCATCGTCGTCTTTCTCACTTGAACTTCGATTCCATTAACTTGCTTTCAAAAAATGATATTATGATTGGTCTTCTAAAGTTAAAATTCGTCAAAGATCATCTTTGTTCTTTTTGTGAGTTGGGGAAAGCCAGAAAAATGTCTTTTCACACAAAGAGTACCCCGAGCTCAAAAGGCGGTTACAACTTCTACACATGGATTTATGTGGTCTCATGCGGGTAGAAAGTATTAATGGAAAGAAATATGTTCTTGTAATTGTTGGTGATTACTTTAGATACACCTAGACTTACTTCTTGTGGTCTAAAGAGTTAACTGTCGGTGTTTTGTTATTGTGTTTGTTGATGCATTTTTTACAGCTTATTTAAGCTTGTAACAGCTTCTTTTCATGGGATTATTTTGGGAAAAAGCCACAACTTAGGTTTTTTTATGATGTTGTGTGAATCTGGTATAACTGGTTATTGCAAGATCTATGATACAATTCTTTTGGGTCATTTTATTGTCCAAAACTCACAAAAGTAGCAGATCTAGTGTATTTATTCATTTTCACATCTTATTTTTAGGCTTTTTACGCTTATCTAAGGGTATAGCTTATTCTGTAGGTTTTTGTGGTAAACTGCTTATATCTTCAAGCTTATTTTCTGGATTAAGAGCTTATTTGAGTTCTTGAAGCTTATGTTTATGTTGTCTAGTTCTTCATAGCGGTTTGAAGCATGATAGGATGACATGGTACTATTCTCTTGTCTGTTTTCCGTATTCTAGCAAGAAAACAAATAGGTAGTATAGACAGCGGTTTACCTTGTGGTCGTAGCGGTTTGGTACCATATTTTAGGAAGCGGTTTGATTTTTCATATGAAAACGGTCAAGCAGCGGTTTGAATACAAGTTGTAGCGGTTTAAAATTTTACATGGCCTATCTAAACGTTACTCTGCCCAATTTAAAACTAGCTAGTGGTTTGGTGTCTCCGCAAGTGTTTGCTAAACTTTATCGACAGTGGTTTGCTGTGATAGCAATTTGTTAACCGAGTCAAGAAAGTCAATCAAGTAAACTTGGTAATTACCAAGTTGACCGGGTCACTCAGTCAACCAAGTCTAAACCAACAAAAAAGGAGAAGAAAGAACATACTTGAAAACAATAAACAATAACAGCCTTAACAACATCAACAACAATCAGATACAACATCAAACCTCAATATCACAAATCTAATTCTAATCTACATTACCTTCATCACATAACAACCTTAATCAACCAAATCCACATGACTAATCCTTATTCCCATTGTTACATATCTCCACTCTATCTCCTACAGATTGTACAAAACGCGAAATCAAATAAATAAGAAAACAAGATCTCAGGTTCCTCTTTAACCTTTACAAGTTTCATTTTAATGACATAAACAATAGAGGACATCATCGTAGATCTATAAGAAGAACAACTCCTCTGCTTTTATATCCAAAATTATATAATAACAGATAAAAAATCTGTTATAGTTTTTCTTTGTTTCGTTTACTGAATCAAGTGAACCTACTCATGACCAGTAAAGGCCTTAAAGCTCTTGAAGCCATTTTAATTGAAGAACATAAAAGGTTGATATATTTCTGATTTATGTATGTATTTTAGATTTGTGGTTTCAAGATAATTATTGCAATTATCCACCAAGGTTATAAGGGTGGTGGTGATTTAAGATAGAAGTGATGGGAGTAGCTTTATTTTAGGGAGTGAAGAAACTATGGTAGGCAGATCTATTTTTGTGATTAGGTTTAGGGATAATGTATGAGTAATATTAGGGATTGGGTATGTGTTATATATCCCTAATTCTTTATTGGATCGGGTATTACAATTATGGAGTGGACTGGGTTTTTGGCAATGTGTATGGGCCTCATATAAGAATTGATGGAACTAGGCCATATCAAAAGATGATGGGCCAAATTGAACTCAAAAGAAAGTGGGCTGGATATTGCAATTTCTAATAGACTGAGTTATAGTTGGTGATGGGTTGGTTCGTATAGATGGTTTAAGGTTTCTAAACATTTACATTGGGCTGAAATTGTTACTAATTTCATTTTGAGTTAGATACAGATCATGGTGTTGGATTGATGGCATAAATAGTTGGTGATAGATTTTGTTAATTGGGTTAATAAGTATGATTTTATTGAATTGAGCCGAGAGTAAAACACTATCAAGACGAGTTCAACTAGACAATGTTCATCCATTAATGACAATTCAAAATGTCATGTGTACTAGTTTAACAACATTTACGAACAACAACACAATAAACACAATACATAACACTAAGATGATCCTAATAAGATTCACTAAAATGACAAACGGCTAAGGATTCAGATTACAATGACAAGTGATCACGGAGTTGATTTGGTATCCCTTATTTGAAATTGAAGTGGGTTTCACGAAGGCGTCTACTTATTTCATCATTGAGACTTCCTTCTATTTTCTACCCCTTTTCTTTAAACCCAATCTATCAATTGATGACTTGGTTAAACATATAAAGCTTATGATTGAGACTTGAATGATCTAGTTTCCAGTAGTTGGGGTGGTTGGCTGAGGACCTGGATAACTATAACTTAAAGGAGTTATGTTGTAGTACTCAGTATCACACGCAGATGTCGATATAGAAAATTTCAAGAGGTGATGTACTTCTTATACTTTTAGGACTTGGGTATAGAGTACTTATAGATTTAATCTTGCACAGTTCTACAATCAACAATAGTGCAAGCTTAAGTAACAATTTTGGAGGATTTTACTTCATTTTCATGTTTGGTATATCGGGTTTACTTCACCATGTGGTCACAACAATAGCTGACAAAATACAAGGTTGGTAAGTTAGCCAGAGAGTTTAAAAGGTGAGATGTAATCAGCAATTCTTACAGGATCTTATTATACTATTACAAGACAATGGTACTTCACATTCTAAGCAAAATTTTCATGTTCTTCAATGTCATTTATATACAAGATCTTGATTATACCAAGTTTTCTTCATTCTTGCTTCATCTCCTACTATGGTTTGTGAAGTCAGGAGGGTAATTGTTCGTTTGGATCTCAAGATTTGTGCTTAAGATACGAACTTCTTGTGTATACGTGCGTACACAACAATGATGCTTCTGAGAGTTTAAAACCATCATGGGAGAAAATGTGTACTTTGGTTACCATGTTAACTTCTAGGCGGAATTAGTGTATACTACTTTACTTAGTATGGTTTGTGAAGTATACTACATAAGTGAGAAGAATTGTTGTTGATTTCTCGCATGTACCCCTGGACGAATATTCACTAAGACCTAATGATAAGTAGCAGTAGTACATGGTGTGGCTTTTCTTCTACAAAATTCAGCTATGCACGTCAATGACATATAGAAGTTGGTTGAAGCTACATCAAAGTTTCAGAATCTGCTCAAGATAAGGATCTTGGTTTGGGGGAAGCTAATTCGAAAACTTTGCCAAAAAGGAGTCTATGAAGAAAGCATTCAAGACATGCTGCATGAATTAGGGGGAACCTAATTCAACTCATGCATACTACAATGGTTCCTGTACAAGTAAAGACACTGAAGATCCAAGCTGGAGTACAAGTTTCAAGACCAGGAGAACTCAGAAGACATCTTCAGCATTAGAAGTGCTTTAGAAGACTTTATTTTGTTGTATTTATACTTGTTAGGAAAATTGTAAGTAATTATGTATATCCACATATTGGGGGAAGATTGTTAACCTTAAAATATGTCAAATTATACAGAATTACATTAGTTAACTATTTACTATATACGCAAGGACTAGAAACATCAATATAGGATAGTTAGGCGTATATAACCCCCTCTTTACTTCCAAGGAGGGGCGAGGATTCATTTTTTAAAGGGGTGTATGTGTTCTTGTTTCTCTCTCTAGATGCACACATCTTTTCTCTATTTTATCTCTCTAATAATATGGCTTCTTATTTGTTTAATCCTCCCCGACCTCTGAATCGTATCTAGTTATTGATATCTTATTGTTAACACTTGATCATTTACAAATCTAGCTGTTCCCATAAACTTTTCAATAAAATAAGCTGAGAGCGTTGTCTGGTCATATGTTTTGAGCAGCCCGAATTCAAGTATCAAAGGACGATTTGTACAACCTGCATTGGAAACAAGAAGAAGATGCAGAATTTAAAACATTTGATCCCTAATTTATGTTGGGTTCTGAGTTGTTAGAATACCTAGATTCTACAATCCTAGGTTTACTCCTCGAACAAATAGTTTTTTTATTGGGTTTCCATTGAGAGACTCTACTTGGTGGTGTCTTCGTAATTACTATTCTAGTGGAAGTAATTCTAGATAAAGGGAATTTATTTCCATTTATAGTGAATGTTTTTCCTATGGGTAACCATCTATGTCCAACATCTGTAAAACTTTACCAGTGTGTTTCCATTCAGTCTTTTTAACGCTCTTAATAGACTTAGCTCTAGCACGCACATTCACATCATTTAAATAATCAACAACAAACATATCATGATTTGCAAAAAACAAACATTCATTACATATAGAACATACATATTTAAAATTTGCATTTAACCCCCTATGCTTAACATTTTCATTACAAATGCAAACACGATTCGTCTTGTTAAAACTAGACTTAACATTCCTAGGTTGGACTTCCACTTTTTTATTCTTCATCTTGCTACTTGATGGTCACGAGATCCTATTGTTCCTTGTATTTCCCTGATAACACTCCAAATATACATAAATTATCTCCCGTTAATAGGTAAATTATCTATATAAATATGTTACATATCGTGTGATTAGAGACTTATTTGTGTAACAGTTGTTTTAGGACCAAACATCATAAAAATGACTAAGAACGTAAAAGATATTCGTTAAATGGACTAACGACCATTAAAAGAAGGATCTAGAGGCGAAAGGAGGAAGTATTAAATGATTAATGCCAAAGTGCGGCAAACATATTCTAAATGTACGGCATACTTTAGATCGAGAAGAGAGAAACTCTAATGCTGAGGAGAAGTACAACACACTTCTAAGGGAAGTACGGCGCACTTCAGCCTTCACTTACTCAAATCATTAATTTGGAGCATTGAATCCATGGCTCTTTATCTCTTTTCTCTTCCCTATTGATACACTTCTTAGGTTATAAATAGAGGACGAATTAGGAGCTTTAGACATCATCTCACACATCTCAATCACACAATCTTATAATCAAGTTAGAGAGAAGTTTTTGGGAAAAGTTGAACTTGTTCTAAGTTCATCAAAATTCCTAGGTTCTAAGTCATACAAGGAAGTTTTAATCCAAGCTAAGGAGGGCTGTGACAGAGTACTAAGTAGTTTGGAGTTGAATTTCTGGGTTTCATATAGTTTTTGTTTTGGAAAACTCTTGTAAAAACACTATCTTTTGCTTGTGAAATTGGTAAAATCTTGTTAATCTTCTTGAATATTATGTTTACTGAATTTAACATGATTGTTATGTGTTTCTTTCATCTTAATATGGAGCAGTCAAATCTTGTTTATTTAGGAATTATAAGGATAATATAGATTAAACTTGGATAACTAATGATTTTTTGTAAATAGTAAATATGAACTTGATGTTTATATTCTTGGATCCTTAATCATCATTTGATCACTCATTTAGCTCGGATATATGTCGAAAGACTTTGACTTTGTGTTTGATTTCGAGGTGTTTGTCTATGACAACTTCGTATTGACTTTGTGAGGATTAGTCAATAAAATGATCATCATCCCAAGTATATAAGTGTTTAATGCTCACCCTTATGTCTAACAAACTTGGTTGAGCTAGTTTATATTTGTTATTTCTAAATGCGAATCAATCTTAAAGCATTTTTCATAATAAAGATTAAAGCTCGAAAGGATTCTTCATTATGCTTAATGGAAAATCATTTAAATAAACTACCCGTTTATTCACTTGATCATGCTTAACTTTATGGACTCGTTATAATCCCAAGTTTATCCTTCATTACTCTTGTCTCCTAAATAAACATATCTTATATAATCTTGAAATCCGTGAAACCGTTTATCTTTAGATTCGTAACAAATTTTAAAGATACCTTTTGCAAAACTAATAAACTTTTTCATGAACACCAATCCCGTGGAGCGACCTGGTCTTAGCTTAAATCTATGCTATAAATGGGGGTTTATACTTTACCCGTGTGTTAGTTAAAAATTGGTTAAAACCAGTACTATACATTTAAAGCTTTCGAAACACATCATGATCCAAGGTTGTGATCCGCTGGCATTAGTAGAACTTTTTACTCTTGTAGAAGGAAACAAAATCTATTAGTGTTTTGATTGCTGTGTGCTTCTACTTGTTTTTGTGTGTTAGAACACTTACTTGTCCATATTTTTGCATTAATATGCCTAATAATATCATATTTAAATTTTTTTAGCATATTTTGTGAAATTATTAGTTAGATAACCCGCACACATAACCCTTGTTAGATATTATGAGAATTTAACCTTATCCATTTCCAAATGTTTACTCAAATTCCACAAAATTATGAGTGTGCTAGTGATGTTGTAAACATTAGAACTTGGCTTGGTATATCTACTCGAGACCACAATAATAAGCACTATTTTTAATAGATGGAGTGACATTTTCTAGATGGAAAATTTCTAGGATTACACCCAAAAAGCCTATACATGTTGTGATATTAACTAACTATACTGGTTAGTTTACCCCCGTATAAACCCTTTTGTTTACTCTCATTTTTTGAGTAAGATACCCTTAGAAAAACATGTTGAGCCATTCCATTCTTTTCTTAAACCAAATATTTGTTTCATTACACCTTTACACCTTAGCCTACCTTATTAGATTAAGTCCTTAATGGGTTGCTAGTTGCTTTTGTGTAAATTATTGTATTTTCGGTATCGCAATGCAAAATTTTCTATCTACGGTTAGGTTGGGAAAATTGCACAATGCAATTGGGTACGTGTGTGAATTTTCTATCTACGTTTCGGTCGGGAAAATTGCACAATGCAATGGGAATGTGAAAGTAGTGTATATTTTTAGTGTTAATTTTTCAGTGTGTTTTACTACTTTAATAATTATTTTTTTATATACCCGAAGTATGGAGGATTATGGAAGAATTATCCGTATTTATTGAGATCGTGAGATTGTGAAAATAAAACAAAATTCGTAGTGGTTAGTGTTTAAAAAAATAGAAAAAAGTGAAAGATACAAAAAAGTGATGCTTGGTGGTATTGTATGTATGTTGGTCTCAAAATATAAACCAACCGATGTATATACTTGTAAGAAAGTGAGTCGGATATTACCACTATTGTTGTAAAGTATGTATATTATGGACGATTAAGAGTTGACCGTTACGGGAATGTCAACTAAGGTTGTTTTTGTTGATCTATGATCAAGACATTTATGTCTATGATTCTCGTTGTATTTTTCTATTGATGGGTGAATTTCGTACGATTTCGGAATTGAGTAGTAACTAGCAACAATATGTTACTTTATTTGATTAGACTTAATAATTGTTTTCTGTCGTTATTCTTTACTTTTACACCAATTATTTTCCCCTTTCATAATCCATTATCCTTTTGGTTTTGCTGTATGAGAATGAGGATGCGAGCAATCACATGTATCTATTCCATCATTATGGATGTGTATGTGTGATTTTGTTCGCCTTGTTGGTGTACTTCCATTGGTGAAAGGATTAGAAGATCCACTACCCTTTATTATTCTTCATCATAACTTTTGGTTTTTCTCAAATGAGGGATTGAGCAATCATGTGTGTCTATTCCATCATTATGGATGTGTACATATGATTTCGTCGCCCTTGTTGGTTTATGACTATTGGTAAAGATTACTAATCATATTCTTTAGCTTATTCGAGTTAAGGATCAAGCAATCACATATGTCAATTCCATCGTTATGGATGTGTATATGTGATTTTATCACCTTTTCTAGAATATTGGTATTGATAGAGACTAGAAAGAATGATCAACACTTTAAACCTTAACCTAATTTACCTTTGTAGACTTGTCACTCCTTAGCTTTAATGGTGGAGATGTGTATCCTTGCCAAGCTTATCATATAATACTCGTCACGACCCAGCAATTAAGTGACTTAGTTACAGGTTACCACATAGATTAGTTGAGTGATTTGAGTGTTTTCATTTTCCTATTTCGTGAGGTGTTTGGTTGTGTACTAGTAATTAAACAAATACTTGCTTAAAGGAAAAATCCTTGACTTCAGTTGGGATACATTTTCATAAGTTTTCTAAGTCTACTTGAGGACAAGTAGGATTCAAGTTGGGGGGATATTTAATGAAATCATATAACGTCTATTTTATAGCATCATTTATCCTATGTAAATTGCCTATTTTATATAATTATTGCACAAATTGGTACTTAATTGCTTATATTTGTTAAATGCAATAATTATGGAGTATTGGT
This sequence comes from Tanacetum coccineum, assembly GCA_026074375.1. Lineage (NCBI taxonomy): Eukaryota > Viridiplantae > Streptophyta > Magnoliopsida > Asterales > Asteraceae > Tanacetum > Tanacetum coccineum. Next base: position 2,058 of record BQNB010080042.1, on the reverse strand, counting down.
GAAGTTTTGCTAAAAGGCGCGCATTTTGGAGCTTAAACAAAGATATCTGAAGAGTTCTGTTCTGACAACCTATATCTATCAAGGAAGATACATCGTATTTGTGCCTGCGCTTCACAATTAACCACAAAGATTTGAAGCCCTATACGCCGTATCCAGCTTATTCTGTACGACATATTGAAGATCATGTGAAGAATATTTTGGAATATTATAATCGTGGTCTGATGTGTTTCAAAAGCTTTAAATTTATAAGACTGAAATTACCAGATATTAAATGGAAACACACGGGTAAAAGTATAACCCACATATGTAGTATAACATTTTAGGTAAGACCATGAAGTCCACAAGGATTTGATTTGTATTCTAATAATCGTAGTTAAAATAAACTGTAACTATTTTAAGATAAATGGTGATGGATTCAATAATGAGAAAGATGACTACTCGGATAGCTTCATATAATTCCTAAGCAATGGTGATAATCACGATCTCAGATTTAGTTGTTGATCCTAATAGAATATATCTTTAATCCCTTAGCTTGTATAAGGTATAGTTATGCAAGGTAAATCTAACAAAACTATAGTAGAAACTTTGATTATGAATATCAATGACAATGCAGAATCTAGTCAATGATACTAAGAAGAATTACAATGAAACAGTAATGAACAATAACAAACAGTTTACTAAAATTTCAACCTTAATATAAAATGAACACTCTTAATAGTGTTAGGGTTTACAAAACATTGAAGCTACGAATAACACTTTTCTAGATATCTGAATTGATACGATTTTTGGTACATAGAACTCTATACCCTAGGACCTCCTTTTATGCACCAAGGAGTCCTAACATGCTTACAATATTTTCCTAAGTTATCATGATCTTCTAAACAAATCACTTATACGTATCTTTTACAAAAATATCTCATACTTATCTCGTAAGTAGTCTTGATAAACAATCTTCATCTTTATCCTTTCTCTTGTCTTTATTCTTCTAATAGTAGAAATTCTTCTACTAGTTGCAATCTTTTAGCAGTTGTAACCAACATCATTAACTATATACAAGCAGTAGTAACTAAGAATATTTTCTTCATTCTTCATTAGCTGTACTAAGTTACACTAGCAGTACTAATTTTATGCTAACAGTTGTAACTTTACTCAAGCAGTACTAACATATACTAGCAGTATTAAGTTACACTAACAGTAGTAACTTTTATACTAGCAGTATTAACTACTTAGTAGTATTTCTTCTAAGTCTCTGAGCAGTCTTAACTTCCATTAGCAGTAGTAATATATACTAGCAGTAGTAACTGCTAACCTTAGTAGCAGTTACTTCCAAACAGCCACATTGTAACCTTGTAGATTTATCCATACTTTACTTTCTACATCAGGTTCAAACATCACCTTTAGATCACCCCATAACACTCTTTCATATGCCTCCTCTGGCCTTGTATTCCCATGTTTAGCTTTAACCAACTTCTAGAGTGTTTCCAGGTCTTCTTTGTTAATTTTCTAAAGCATCCTAATCATTGATGAGTACCTCCTTAAACTTTCATCAGCTCTGATGATTTGAAGTATCCCATCTTTCCTTCTTTGATGATTTTCCAGTCAACAATGATTGGAGACTTAGTGGCTAGTGGTATAGCATCAATTGTTACCTCATCATCAGGAACTATTTCCATATGCTTTTTCATTTCTGCTTCATCATCCACTTCAGCTTCTACATTCTCATCTATCTTTGTGACAAGTTGGTACAAAGTTCCATCAATTCATTTAGTTGTAATATATCCTCACCACTGAGTAGTGGATCATTGGAATGTATAGGTACATGCTCCTTATTGGCAGCCTCATCAGTGATAGGCTCTGTAGAACCACTGGGTTGAGGAACCTTAGTGTCTTTCCTCTGTTTCCTCCTTGGTTGTTTCTTTTAGGACTGTGATGTAGATGGTTGAATAATAGTGTGTGTGTATTGAGGATCAGTTGGTATCTCTGAACCCTCACTTAATTCTTTTGGAGCTTGAACCATCATAGTTTCAAATAAAGGGGCAACCCTCCCAGAAAAACCTT
>BQNB010080041.1:0-30054 GCA_026074375.1 Tanacetum coccineum | reverse complement strand
TCATGAAACTGCGACGTAGACTTATATGTATGCCACTTTATTCAAGGCACAGTAAGAGTTCATGTGTATGTAATTGTTAGACCTGTGGACACCAATCCAATCGTGTTCCGACATAGTATAACATTCGTTACCAGTGATAGCTAGTCACCCGAACGGGGATTGTCAATCCCAAATAGATCTATTTTATAACATTCGCGCTCACCCTCCAGGTAATTAACAATTCTTGCAACCTAAGCTAATTCGTAATCATTCGAGTGAAAGTAAAGTTGTTGCGTCCATAAATTAAAACAAGTATTGTATCTCGCCGTGAGATATGCAATTGAGTGTATAACAAAGTTGTAACGAGTATGTAAACGAGTTTGTAACCAAGTTACGAAATCAAGTATGTATTAAGTATGTATAAGAGTATGCCCCCGAGATTTGTAAAGTAATTGTAAACAAGTAAAAGAGAGCTATAAACTCACCTCGATGTTGTAGAATGATTGGCAGAAATGCACATATTAAGCATAACACGAACGGAAACCGAAACGGCTCGACCAAGAAGTTGCGGTTTATCTTAACGGCTATGACCCACTAGCCTAGGATAATGTATTTGGGTTTTTCGATGGATAGTCACATCAACGCGACACGTTGATAACATATTTAGATTTCAAGTTGTAATAGTTCTGTGGTTGGTTAAATAAAATAAATCAAAAAATAGAAGCAAAGTACGTAATATATTCCGTATATATTACATATGAAAAAATGGACAAGTATATAATTCATATGGTGAATTATATAACAAAGACAAACAACCAAAACATTTCGACACGTGTTCGGAAATCACCAATTTAATTAGTAACAGTTCTCGTATAAAAGTAAACGCATGTTTTAAAGTTACGAATCATATAAACGATGTTTGTAACACTTTTACAAAAGTTATGATTTTACCGTCTAGTCGGGAATTTAAAAAATAATATTTTATAAATTAGTATTTCGTCTCCCTTTTAGCTAAAATAGTTGTCTCGTTTGTAAAAGTATAGTTTTCATTTAATTACCGGGTTATCGTTATCGTATAATTACAAATTAAAAAGCTTAAAGACTATATAACTTCGTCCTTTTATTGGGTTTTTTAAAATAATAGAAATTATAGTGAAAATTACTAAGTATAGAAATTTTGACATTACCTATTCGTTTATACAACGTTTCCATTTTTATAAAATTCAATGTTTTCCCATTTTCAATCAATCCGTGTTGGAAATACCCGCGGGGTTCAATGTATATCTAAGCGAGACTAAACAAATAGCTAAACGCACCCCTATGTCTGAGAAAACCAAACGCACCCGTGGTGCTACCATAAACCCAACGCACCCCTTGGTGCTGTTAAGAACAACCAAACACACCCTTGGTGGGTCGTTTAAAACCAAACGCACCCTAGTGGGTCGTGGCGGGGTGGAGATGGTGGTGTGACGAGGTGATGGTGATGCGTGGCTGTCGTGTATATGTTATATATTAAACATTGAATAAAGAAAAAGTGGACATGAGAGTTAATAGAAAATAGTCTAGGGTTATTTCGTGTGAAAATCGATATTTCCACCTAGGGACCGAAAGTGTGAATTTTTGTTAATATTATTGGTTTCGGGGGTTCGTTATGGACTAGATTAATGAATGATTACATAAACATCAGAAAATTTGCGCCTCATTGGGCCGCTATTCCAAATATGTTTTTCTCATACAAACGAGTATTCAGTGTTCGACTAAGTTTTACATAAACGTTTTTATAAATTTTTTTTTTAAAGACAGTTTATTATTTATTGTATATTACTGATTTAAACTTTATCCGTAAATGATCTTTTACTTGAATATTGTCTTGTTTTTTAACAAACGATGTACTGAATAAAAATGATAAATAGATTTAGTTAAAATATTTTTGTATTTAATAAAAAGTGTTAATTTAAATATAATTTATATTATTTCATGTTGGTACCGCGTTTATGTTCTTGTTTATAAATCTTAGTCAGCCGAGGGTATTTGGGTTCGCATTTTTGATGTTTCCGGGGGTCCGGGCGAAGTACTAAAAAGTTGTCTGGAATGTCGTTTTACATCAAATTGCTTTAGAGTCCGAGTCGTGAAAACGTGATCTAGCGGTTTGTTTTTGACAAGTCGGCTTAAAAATAACATATATCTTTTCGTTTTCAAGTCAAATAAGTTAAGATAAATTTTGGCCTGACGATGGTAATGTAATAATAAATATGATTTATTATTAAAATATGTTCCAAAAATTTTACCGGTTACGCGAAAATCGTTTTTATGTGATAATAAGACGTCAAAAGTCAAAAAGTCATAACTCAGGACCCGAAAAAGTCAAAGGGTAAAATAGTCATTTAAAATTTCAAAAATTGCCGGATGTTACATGACAAATAAAAATATTTTGCATGTATAATATATATTTCAAAACAAAATCATTATACAAATATTGATGAATCGATGATATGTGCTTATAGACCAATTCCATAAAAATTCTAAAAGTAAATAATAAATGAAAGTTTAGACGTGTCTACTAATCGTTAACAAAACTAAAATTGGTTTTGCCGTATATGCATATGTATTTTCCTTCATTAGAGACTCGATTTCTTTGTATGTATATGTGCATTTGAGTTCATCCATATGCCCTTATATATGCGTACTCAAGTTTGTTTATGTCCACTTGTATCTGCCGCATGCACATTGTATTTCTCTCGTCTTAGTATTTGACTTTTATCATAACTATCTTCTCGCTAGATAGTATGTACAAAACCACAAGTAAAACCTTTTATATTGCTTATTATACTCGTATCTGTAACCACAAACAATTAATAAACAGATTATTTAATCATAACTAACAAAACACATATGCAAAATCGTTTCCTACATCAAGTATTGCAAATGAATTTAATCATAACAAATTTACAAGTAACATCACATACATGCATAATCTAACACATATGCACACTTACTCATAAACTATTCTTGATAAATAAACAAGCATTACACACGTGCACAATTACTCATAAACTATTCATTTTTAATTACTACCATCATATAACATATCTACGCAAATAATAACAACATATTCTTTAATTTTTTTTTGAACGGCAACTTTTATTAGACAAAAAAAAAACACTAGCAAGAAGCTAGAAAATTACAAAGAAGTTAAATAGGGTGTTGCAACCAACCTATCCAAAATAAAAACGCCTTATTAAATTCTGAGCTGTGACACCAAAGAAACGGAACGAAGTAACAATTGTCATCAAAGAGTATCTTTCCGAAGGGGGTTGAGCTGCAAAAAGAACACTGTTCCGATAGTTCCAAATAGACCACCATGAAACGTAGAAAATACCTTCCAGCATGCATTTAAGAATAGACCCAAGACGAATATCCTTGAACCAAGACAACCATTCCTCGTAAGAGCTTAACGGAGACCACGTCAGATTCCACCTCGTAAGAGCTTAAACAACATATTCTTTAATAACTAACAAAAAATACATATGTATACCAATCTCCACTATTACTTTTGTAAAAATCTCATAAAATAAGCATAGATCGATCTATCAAGAATGAACTTCAATATATGCTATAAGTTAATCATTCTTATTAATACACAACTATCTAAAATGTGTACGAAAAAATATAAATATATACTAATACTAATATTACATCCATACTAGAAAATGCAAAAATCAGTTGAAACAAAAAAAATAGATTCGTAACGGCAAATCATTAATTTTACTTAACTAACACCACATTTATAATCCACAACATTTTTTTATACTAATACAAGACAAAAATATTAAGTCAAATTACATCAAAACTTACCTTGAATCAAGATCGTGTACATCGCCTACCTTGACTTGAGTATGATACCAACAATTTTAAAGTCACATCAGTTTTTTTAGATTAATTAACTATATATCAGATTATGTATAACAACTTGCATATGTACATTTAATTTATTGGCATGCTATGATCCGAAATCCATTAACTGATAAAAGCAAACAATAACCAAAACAAATACATTTAAATTAGACAAACACTTTACTGCCATGAATACAAACTATTAATTACATACAATTTTCTTTAAAACCAACAAGTAAACATTTCTTCATCAAAAATTTGTGCACGTTTCATTATAAAAAGTGAGGTCCACGTATATTCGTTTAAAATGGACTACGTAAACCCTTAATCTTCGATTTGATCTTTTATTTTTAAGAAGAAAAAATCAATTCGAATGGGTTCAGTATGAGAGGTTCTTATGAAACTTCGCAAACCAAAACAACATTCGTAATAAAAGAACTAGGAAATGTTGATGTCCATCCTTTTAAACAATAAAAAATTACCTTTGCTATGCTAGATGAAAAACACAGATCTATGGATGTATAAAAAAACCAATTAGATACCAATTAAAAAAATTTTAATATTAAAAAAAACACTTTAAACAAAAAATCTTTATCTTTGTTATCCTAGATGATTAACATCTGCATATGTTGATGTTTATCATTTTCTTACTGCTCAGAGAAAATAGAAGAGTGGCCGACCGTTTTTCTACTAGGAAAGAGGGGAGGAGGTTAGAGGTTGTAACTGATTGATGCCCTGCGACAATTTTCCTTTTCAATGAGGCATGATTTTTAAGTTGTTGCAAATTACCAATAATACCTTACGTCCAGTTATAGAATATTACATATGATTTCATTTGATTACATTTATGCCATAACTAACTTGGACCATTGATCAAATTATTAACGCATGAGATTGGTTCTCGCAGTTCTGTACATTTATTTGTTCTGAAAAGAACCCAACACTATATATAAATATATATATATACTATATTATAAACCAAACCCCCTTTATTACTGTGAGACCCCAAATTAAAGACACGTGTGATGGGAATAGTTGGCTACTGTGACATCAACCCGACCTTCTCTTTTTCGTATTGACTAAAATAGCTTCTTTTAAGAACTCCCCTCTTTCATTTTACCATCCTTTTCTTTTCTTTCAGATGCTCTCTCTCAAACATTCGACTATGCTCTCGATAGTTGTCATTTTCCGGCGACGTCCTTTTTCGACAACGGTGAAGACATATTTCGTTTCCTCGCTTATTTTTATACTTATGTCATATATTAAACTAATTGTGGCTGGATGTTGTGTAGGTATGATCTTCTTTAATACAAGTTTAAGTAGATCGAGGTAACGGCGGCGTACGTGGTGCATCTTTCTTGATGGGAGATTTGTGTTGTGTGTTTCTTCTTATGGTAAGATTATGCATTTTTTGTGATTTGGGTGGCGCATTTGTTCTGTGTTTCTTCTCCTATTGTTAAAGATATGGATGAGTAACACAAGAAACTATTTATACAAGTATTTATTAATGTAGGACATGAAGATACAAGAGCATCATCATGAATCTTGATAGAGGTTTGAAGGTTGAAAGATGTGGATGGTTTGTAGTTTTCTCAAGCTTTATGGTAATTTCTATATTTATAAATTTGTTGTTACAATATGTTTAACATTATATATTTTGTATAATATATATAAACTTTTTGCAGGTGTTCCTCTCTCCATCTCTCTTATCTTTTAGATCTACTTCTGGTCTTCTTCATCATGGGATGGAAATATGGGAAGGATGCGCCAGTTTTGCTTTGTAAGATTTGTTTCATATCTTTAGTTTGTGGAGTTAATGAGGTTTGTGGTTAGTTTAACGTCTTATATTTTTATGTCGTGTTATAGGTATCTGGTGGAGTGAAGATATTAAGATCCAAGATAACAAATATTTTGAGTTGGACAAATGGAAATCTTAAAGATTGATGATGAGCTTATGCAAATGAATATAACTACCTGGTAAGTTTTGTTGTTTTTATTTTTGGGTTATTGAGATTGTTGGTGTATGCATCTAGATGTGTGTTTGTTTGAATTTTTTAGTTAGACCGGTGGGTATTTTGTTTGCTGGGTTTTGTTAGTTTGTTTTCATATGTATTAAACTTTGTTAGTTTATGGTTTTATTTGTTTTTGTGGTGTTGTAGTTAATCGGCAGTGGAATGATTATATCGAATGGATGACGAAGGTTGGAAGTTGGATAGATGAAGATATGAAGATTGATGATGAACCTGTGAAGGTAACTTTTGGGTATGCTTATAATTTTGTTACTTTTGTGTTTGTAAATTCCGATTTTTATTTCATTCATATCGTGTTTATAGTTTATGACGGTTTCCCTTGAAGATGGTGTATTGAGGAAATATTCGGTAACAAATAATATAGCGCTTCGTAAATTTCTATCTAAATTTAGACACATTCGATTATCAACATCATTGAAAAGTCTGTCACTTTTTTAGTTTCTTCTCAAAAGAACCAAGATTGTAATTATTGATTCATTCTCCACTATATCTTTTGAATTTCTTTGTTTTGTATATGGATACATGTTTAGTTAATATGTATATGTGAGTTAGAAAAGAGGTTTGAACTTTGAATGGTTAAAAAAGCATAAAATCTATTGGCAATATTTATATATGGAAATTGCTCTTTCGATGATGGATATTGAAACTTGAGACTTGCTTAAATAACTTGGTTAAATGATATACAAAATAACAAAAGGAGATATCATTTGTGTGAGAATCGATTTCGATTTTTTATTTGTGTGAGAATCGATATTGATTTTTTATTTGATTAATTGATTAATACTTTTTATTTGATTAATATTTTTTATTTTCCATTTTTTATTTCGATTTGTGTGAGAACTGATTAATATTTGTGTGAGAATCGACTTTATTTTTTATTTTTAAATATCCGTGGTTAACCAAACCGAACCGTGTATATACACATGAAGTTTTTTTAACTAAATATTGAAACAATTGTACACTATTGCATTACTTTTGTCGTATAATTTTTTTTTGTTAGTAGTGTAAACATTATATATATATACTATATAGCGGTTAAAACGCTGCCGTTTTGGCAGCTCCGCTACAGTACCCGGCCCATTGGGCTCTCAATTTGGGCCGGCCCATTTGGCATTTTTTTTAGTAGGCAACTTTAAAAAAAAATTGCTCGGCACAAAATAGAATTTTTTTTTTTACAAAAGTACTGATTTTTTCAGATCAAAAAATATCCGCGACATGAGGCAAAACGCATAAGCCCATATAAAAAAAACTATTAAACATGAGACCGAAAAAATAAACCCGCACAAAATAATATAAAAAAAATTGCTCGGCACAAAATAGGAAAAAAAAATTACAAAAGTATTGATTTATTCAGATCAAAAAATACCCACGACATGACACCCAACACATAAGCCCATATAAAAAACAAACTATTAAACATGAGAGCGGTTAAAACGCTGCCGTTTTGGCAGCTCCGCTACAGTTACCCGGACCCATGGCTCCCAAAGTTGCCGCCCATTTGGCAAAAAAAAAATTTAGTATGCAACTTTAAAAAAAATTGCTCGGCACAAAATAGATTTTTTTTTTATAAAAGTACTGCTTTTTTCAGATCAAAAAATATCCGCTACATGAGGCAAAACGCATAAGCCCATATAAAAAAAACTATTAAACATGAGACCGAAAAAATAAACCCGCACAAAATAATATAAAAAAAACTGCTCGGCACAAAATAGGAAAAAAAATTACAAAAGTATTGATTTATTCAGATCAAAAAATACCCACGACATGACACCCAACACATAAGCCCATATAAAAAAACAAACTATTAAACATGAGAGCGGTTAAAACGATGCCGTTTTGGCAGCTCCGCTACAGCACCGGCCCATTGGGCTCCCAATTTGGGCCGGCCCATTTGGCAATTTTTTTTAGTAGGCAACTTTAAAAAAAATTGCTCGGCACAAAATAGAATTTTTTTTACAAAAGTACTGATTTTTTCAGATCAAAAAATATCCGCGACATGAGGCAAAACGCATAAGCCCATATAAAAAAAACTATTAAACATGAGACCGAAAAAATAAACCCGCACAAAATAATATAAAAAAATTGCTCGGCACAAAATAGGAAAAAAAAATTACAAAAGTATTGATTTATTCATATCAAAAAATACCCACGACATGACACCCAACACATAAGCCCATATAAAAAAACAAACTATTAAACATGAGACCGGAAAAATAAACTCACACAAAATAAAAAAAATAAAAAAACATTAACGCCCAGCATCAACGCGCGGGCAATCATGCTTAACACATATTTACCAAAATCTCATAAAATTATATTTAAAAAAACCTAAATAGCAAAAAAAACAAACCTTTAAACATGAAGCCCAACATATAAGCACATATAAAAAACAAACTATTAAACATGAGACCGAAAAAATAAACCAGAAAAAAAAATTAATGTCCCGCAGCAACGCGCGGACAATCATGCTTGTTTACTAAACATTTGTGTGAGAATTGATTAATTTGATCGGAACATATAAGCATCGAACCGTTTCAGTGTTAATTGTTTCAACTTTGACCTTAACTATTTTTGGGTGTCTTATATAATAATTGATGCAAAATAAATAAATGGATTTGTTTTAAGTGTATTTTCATTTGTATAATTTTGGGTTAATGACATTTAATAGCAACGTACTTTCCCTTTTTAGCCATTATCAGACACGAACCCAAAAAATACCAAAATACCCATCCAACTTTCAAAATTTGTTTCCTTATCATACGTTTTAGAGTCATCTCTTGCACCGTTAGTCCTTTTGACTAACGACCGTTTGTAATTAACTCAAAAATATGTTTTCTTTTTCTTTTCTAATTATTTTTAAAATTTTCTTATTATTTAAAGTCAAAACCATTTGGTGAATGCTTTGTAGTCAGCTTTGATTTTAACAATAAATAAGTTTTGAATTGGTTTGTAGCATCAGTTTAAGTTTGAAATAAAATTTTGGCTTAAATTAAGTATCTCAGCACCAGGGTACTTTGTCTCTTAAATTTTTATTGCCAAAGTTTTGATCCAAAGCTTAATAAGCTTAGTTAGTGTTTGCTTTGTGCTTGCAGACACTCAAATAGAGTGTCTAAGTGCAGGATTACCTCTTAAGGTATCCTGCATTTGTGCTTGCCCCTTTACCACTGCTGTCATTTTTAGGTTTCATTTTAGCTAGAAAATTTAGGCCTTAGGTTTTAAAATTCAGTTTACTTATAGATTAGATATAGCTTAATATAGTATTGGCCTTGATTTTTAGTTTTTAGCTTAATTACTTAGTGGGGGAAATTGATCGTATTGAAGTTAGTGATTTATGCCAAAAGTCTAAACTTAAATGGGCTCGTGACGAGGATGAAAACTCCAGATTCTTTCATGGTTCGCTTAAAAGGAAAAGGAAGCAACTTGCTATTTCGGGTATTCTTAAAGATGGCGCCTGGATTGATGATCCTAGTAGAGTTAAAGCTGAATTTCTGTCTCATTTTCGTAACAGATTTCAGCCCCTTAACTGCCATCCTACTTCGCTTAATGTTAATATGCCTAAGCATATTTCCACCTCTCAGCGAGAATTCTTGGAAAGTCCATGCTCTCGTGAAGAAGTTAAAAGAGCTGTTTGGGATTGTGGGGGGTGATCGGGCCCCGGGGCCTGATGGGTTCTCGTTCAAATTCATCACGTTCTTTTGGGATATATTGGAAGATGACGTAGTTAGACTTGTTCAAGATTTTTTCTCATCGGGTCGGTTTCCTAAAGGGTGTAACTCGTCGTTTATTTCTCTGATTCCCAAGGTCCCTAATGCTAAATTTGTGTCGGATTTTCGGCCAATAAGTCTTATAGGATGCCAATACAAAATAATTGGCAAAATCCTTGCCAACAGACTTAGTTCGGTCATTGATAGTTGCGTTAGTCATGAGCAGACGGCCTTCATTAAGGGTAGAAATATTCCTAAAAAAAAAAAAAAAAAAAAAAAAAAAAAAAAAATCTAGACAGTCCTCTTATTCTCAATAAAGTTATTCTCGAGGTTATCAAAAACGAAAAAGGAGCTTTTGATTATTTAAAGGTGGATGTTCGAGAAGGCGTTTGATTCTATAGATGGGACTTTCTTAGTTTTGGTAAGGATAAACTTGGATTTGGTTCTAAATGGTGTTTAGATCCAAGGTTGTTTTGAGTAATGCCCTTGCTTCTGTCCTTGTAATGGCTCTCCAACAGCTTAGTTCGAAATGTTTAGAGGTTTAAAAGGCAAGTGGGATCCGCTATCTCCCTTTCTTTTATACTTGTGAGGGAAGGTCCTCATGCGATTACCGCCATATGTTAGATCTGAAACTGTTCAATGGCGCTCTTGGTGGGCAATCTAACTTGCTAATTTCACATTTGATGTATGCTAGACAGTCCATCTTTTGGGGGAACGGTCACAATCTAATATATGTAACTTAATTTGCATGTTACGTTGCTTCTTTCTGGTCTCTGGACTTAAGATAAATGTGCGTAAAAGTAACATCATCGGCGTTAATGTTTCTTCTCAGCTTACTGATGCAATGGCTAAGTATGTTAGCTGTAAAGTTGCTAGCCTCCCTCTTAATTATCTTGGTGTGCCTGTTGGCTGCACACATTCCAGTTGGTGCTAATTGGCTCCCTATCATTCGGAAATTCTCCTCCAAGCTTGCCGACTGGAAAGTTCGTCTTCTTTCGGTTGGAGGTAGGCTCTCTCTTATTAAATCCGTTTTAGGAAATCTCCCTACTTATTACATGTCTCTTTACTTGATGCCTTCGTCTATTCAAAAGAAGCTTGAAATGATGCGTAATAAATTCTTCATTGGTGGTGAAGAAGGCAAAAGAAAGATTACTTGGGTTAAGTGGGAGAAATGTTTATCGAGTAGGGAGCTTGGCGGTTTAGGGATTGGGAGTATCCATGCTCTTAATCTTGGTCTTATTTTCAAATGGATTTGGAGGTTCCTTTGTCACAAAAATAACCTTTGGGCTCGTGTTATCTCTAATATTTACGGGATCAAGGGTGGTATTAATGAAGACCGCATCGATACAATCTTACTTGGGCATCATTTTGTCGACCATCAGGAAGTTCTAGTTAAAGGGTTTAGATGTCTTTCCATGTGTAAAAAGAAACTGGGAAATGGTATGACACACTTCATTCAGGAGATGATGATTGGTGTGGTATGTCCTCTTAAAATTATGTTTCCTCGCACTATCTGCTCGACTTGGATAAGGGTGCAATGAGGCGAATCGCCCTTCCTTTGTCGATTGGTCTTTCTATTCTCCGTAGGCATCCTCGTGGGGGGTATTGAATGTCTCAAATTCTCTGATATGCTATCTACCATTAAAGACTTTCAGACTTCTGATCAAGATGATACGTGGGTTTGGACGGGTAATGGTTCTGATTATGGATTATGTGTATGCTTAGGACTGTTTAATTTGTTAATTTCTAGTTATTTTATATATCTGGTTTCTTAAAGATACTTGTTAGTTTTCAAATTCATAAGCAAAAAAAAATGGATTGTGCAATGTTTAAAGGGGTGTTTGGTTTAAACCTGTTTGACCTTTAAAAGTCAAAACCATTTGGTGAATGCTTTGTAGTCAGCTTTGATTTTAACAATAAATAAGTTTTGAATTGGTTTGTAGCATCAGTTTAAGTTTGAAATGAATTTTTGGCTTAAATTAAGTATCTCAGCACCAGGGTACTTTGTCTCTTAAATTTTCATTGCCAAAGTTTTGATCTAAAGCTTAATAAGCTTAGTTAGTGTTTGCTTTGTGCTTGCAGACACTCAAATAGAGTGTCTAAGTGCAGGATTACCTCTTAAGGTATCCTGCATTTGTGCTTGCCCCTTTACCACTGCTGTCATTTTTAGGTTTCATTTTAGCTAGAAAATTTAGGCCTTAGGTTTTAAAATTCAGTTTACTTATAGATTAGATATAGCTTAATATAGTATTGGCCTTGATTTTTAGTTTTTAGCTTAATTACTTAGTCCATTTTAGCTTAAAATGTCATTTAAAATCCAAAAAGACCAAAAACAGAAGTAACTAGTTTAGCCTTTTAACTTTAGAATTTTAGCTTATAGTTCCTGTTTTTATTACTTGAACTCATAGTTTATAAGTAGCTAGATTATTCTCTATAAGCTTAGCTTCTGTCTTTGATTATTAAGCTTTTGTGCTTAACTTGATTTTAAGCTTTGTAAGTTCATTCTTGAGTATGCTGTTTTTATCTTCAAATAAAATTAGCTTTTAGTGTTCTTAGGTTAAGTGGCTTATTAAAATTAGATAGTAGTCATCATAAGCTATTTAGAATAGCTTTTGCTTTCAAAAATAAGCTTATATTAAAGCTTGTGCAAGCTTATAAGTCCAATCAAGCTAAAGTGAGCTCAAAAGCTCACTTTCTGTGAACAGTGATCTCATAAGCTCTTAGAGAGCTTATTTCTCATTTTTAGCTTATACCTTTTTCATTAAAAGTGCTTAGAAAAATGTCCTAAACAAGTTCCAGCTTTTAGATTTTGTAAAAAGTGAAAAATAAAAAAAATGGCAAAAAGGTGTTAGACACCCTTCGAACTCAAGACCTCTCACACAAATGCCCAACGTGTTAACCATTTGCTTCATTAGCTCATCCGGTTATATCTTCTTTCTTTTAATTGATTAACACAATTTGGGCTTAAGCCCAATCTATAAGCCGTAGCTAAATAAGCTATTTTCTCAGCTTATTTGATAAGCTGAGTTGTGACTTTTATTTTTCTAGTATTCTTTGTTGCATTTTATATTTTTCCTGAATTTTTCACATTTTTCTTTTAATTAGTTTATTTTTTAGGAATTTTCGAAAGTTGTAATTTTAGAAAATTCATAAAAAATAGAAAAAAGTTTCAGAAAATTACTAAAAAATAGTTTTTAGTTTTATAAAAAGTACTTTTAGTTTTACATTAAGAAAAATCATTTTTACATCTTTTAGATTTTAATTTTCATTTTTAAGCTTTTATTTTTAATTTCAAAAATAGGATTTTAATTTTAAAAATAGTTAAAAATAAGTTTTCTGAGTTTTTATGTTATTTTAGACTTTTCTAAGTTTAAAAATCATTTTTCTTAATTTTTAGGACTTAATTTGCTATTTTTTAGGATTTAATTAGATTAAATTAGTTTTTAATTCATAATAAATTCAAAAATAATCAAAAAAATATTTTTCTTTTTCCTAAAATTTTCTTTTGTCCTATTTTAGGTTTAGAAATTTAGTTTGCATTTTTAGGAGTTAATTTTAGTGTATTTGCTTATTTGTCGCGTTTTATTTGCTCCCGTTAATTAGTTTAAGTGTTTAATTGCTTTTGTGTGCTTATTCTATTTGTTGCTTTTATTTATTAGTCATAGATAACCAAATCAATCTTT
Organism: Tanacetum coccineum; assembly: GCA_026074375.1. Classification (NCBI taxonomy): domain Eukaryota; kingdom Viridiplantae; phylum Streptophyta; class Magnoliopsida; order Asterales; family Asteraceae; genus Tanacetum; species Tanacetum coccineum. Next base: position 16,764 of record BQNB010080041.1, on the reverse strand, counting down.
GCTATTATTCAAATCATAATCCAAACTAAGGCATGGTTTCAATTTTACAAGTCGTTGGGGAAACGACCCGGGAAAGCATACTTCCCGGTTTTATACGTATTATATTATATTATATATATATCTTTTAGAGTGGATTTTTCTTAAGGGAGACTTTGGAAAAGTTCTTAATTGCTCTTTTAGAATATTATATATTTTATATTATTTTAGTATATAGAAATACTATATCACTTAACAAACACACAATAGAGAGAAAGAACACAAAGACAAGAGATCACTCCCTCTTCACTAAATCTACAAGAATCCATGATTACATATCATTATATATCTTATTTTATATGATCATTGCTAAATCTTACCTATATAGCATTTAATGAAACCTAATTAGGGTTTTCTTAATTTTCAAAATCTGTGAACTTTTTAAGAGTTGGTTTCCAATTTTATAGACCCATTAAACGACCTCCTAAAATTCTACCAAAAATCACAGAGGTTCCTACATGTGTCTAGTATGCCCATGAATTTTGGTTGATTTTATTTCCATGTATAAGTACCCCTTTAACCATCGTTACCAAAACTGATCCAGAAAATCACCTGCTGGTACTTTCAAAAAGTTCACGCGTAAAAACCCTACTTAGACAACTTAGAAAATTCTAAAAAAAATCTTGGATGTAGCTAATATCATGAATATTTACCAGTTCGAATTTTAAAGGCTAAATCCTTACGGTTAGAGAATTAAAAATCAAATACTACTACTGAATTTTTCGAATAGAAATTCCAGATTCGACACTTAATCTTATAAAAATTAGAAATTAACCTTCCAGACCTCCAATGGACATGAGCCCGGATTTTCCAGAAACTAGACTCTTTGAATTTAACTTTAGACTCAAGAATCATGTCAAAACTCGTTTTTATCACCAAGTTATACCCCGATCAATATGACCCAAAATTTTAGACAGAAACATAAAGACATATAACCCCTAATTCTAACCAATCCTCTTCATAAAAACATATCCTAGGATTTTTAATCTTATAGGTTTTCATTAAAACATCATTAATGATGATCTAGGGTTTCATAACATGATTTTAACAAGATTATTTCAGGTTCAATCATAAAGAATTTTACAAGATTATTACACATGTTTTCCTTTTACAATTTTATGATTTTATGCAAAACTTATGTGTAATCATGGTGACACAAAGAATGAATTCAAAAGAACATGGAATACCTTAGAGAATCAAGAATGGAGAGGATCACAAGAACAAGAACACCAAAGAATTAAAGCCAAGAATCACACCAAAAACACCAAGGCTTGAAAAACACTACCGGAATCACCAATTACTACACCACCTTCTTCTTCTTGCAAATTCTATGGATGAACACAAGTTTTGGAGTAAAATTTTTGAGAGAGAATAATGAAGGAGAGGGGAAAGATCGGCTGAATATATAGGAGAGAAGAGGGAGACAAAAATTTCTTATTCTTTTAGAAGATTTCAAAAGATTTACCTTAATCCTTTTACACTTAATACTTAAAATGGGTTTTGTAAATAAAAAAAAGATATCATACTAAATAAAGGGGGGGCGGCCATATATATATTAAAACAAATACCTTATGTTATGTATTTATAATACACAAATAATTATAACCTAAGGTTTTAATGTTAAAGACTTATTATTCAAACTTAGGTTATCTTCAAAATGGTGAAATAAAAATATAAACCAAGTTTTTGGGTTTTACAATCAGTTTCCCTCATTGGTACGAAGATTGCGGATTTAGTAAGTTGGTCAACAATCACTGATGTCATAACCTTGTGACGACTTAGGAAGCTTCGTGATAAAATACATGGTGATATTATCCCACTTTCATTGAGATATCTCGGGTTGCACCAACAAACCTGATGGCCTTTGGTGTTCAGCCTTGACCTTAGCACATGTCAAACATTTGCTAACATAGGTGGCGATATCGGCCTTTATATTGGGCCACCAATATAGCTTCTTCATGTCCTGATACATCTTGTCAGAACCCGGATGGATAGAGTATTTTGACATGTGGGACTCATGCATGATCACAGTCCTCAAATCGTCATAACAGGGTAACCAACTCCTGCCATTTAAGCATAGAGTTCCATCAGTGTCCAACTTTTTCATTCTAAGTTTCTCTGGATCCTTTGAATTTTCAATCAACATACCTCCAACATCTTTGTTCTTGATATTCTCCAGTTTCTGTGCTTCAGTCTGAGCATTTAAAATTTGCTTGGGAAGATTCAAACCAATAGTCATGACTAAGGCTTGAACCCGTAATGGCTTATTCCGTTCTTTACGGCTTAAGGCATCGGCCACTACGTTTGCTTTCCCTGGGTGGTAACGTTTTTCACAATCATAATCGCTGAGCAAATCTAACCAATGACGTTGTCTCATGTTCAGCTCCTTTTGATCAAGAATGTGTTGTAAAACTCTTATTATTGTGAATATCATACACTTGGTTCCATACAGATAGTGTCACCAGATTTTTAAAGCAAACACTACTGCTCTAAGTTCCAAATCACGAGTCGTATAATTCTTCTCAAGAATCTTCAATTGGCGTGATGCATAAGCAAACACCTTCTCTATTTGCATCAACACAGCGCTCAAACCTTTGATCGAAGCATCGCAAAATACAATAAATTCTTGCTTCCTTCAGGTAAAGCCAGAATTGGTGCATACACAACTTCTGCTTAATCAATTGAAACGCTGCTTCTTGCTTATCACCCCAATCAAACTTAACTCCTTTCTGAGTAATCTTGGTCATTGACTTGGCAATCTTCAAAAACCCTTTGATGAATCTTCGGTAATACCCAGCAAGACCTAAAAATTGATGAATCTCCGTTAGTGTTTTAGGAGATTCCCAATATTTTATGGATTTGATCTTGGCAGGATCCACGTAAATGCCTTGACTATCAATCACGTGGCCGAGAAATTATACCTTAGGAATCTAAAATTCACATTTAGAGAATTTTGCGTACAACTCCTCTTTTGTTAGGATATATCATTTCTGCTGACTAAGTCATTTCTGCTGATATAGTTCATTTCTGCTGATAGTATATCAAGTACTTCATTTCTGCTGATAGTTAATCATTTATGCTGATAGTAATATTGTTTCTGCTGATAACGAGTTTTGGTAATGTTAGTTTGGATAAGCATGAGAAATGTTAGGAAGTGATAATACATATCAGTCAAAGCCCGTTTAGATAGATTGGGCCGCTAGGGTTTCACTAGTATATAAGAAACCCACGGCAATGTGGAATGTACACCTCTAGATCTCAAAAACACATTCCAATAGTTAGTATTTTTAATATATTGATCAATAGTGATGTGTTTCTTTCTTATTATCTCTGTTATCATTCTTCTTATTATCAAGTTATAGATTCAACATATAGCTTGGTATTCAACCAAGAAGCCTCTCTTGTAGATTTACTTGCGAAAGTTATCTACCACCCTTAACAGGCTAGAAAGATCTATTACTGGGATCTCACAAGTGGTATCAGAGCCTGTTGAGAGTCTCTGGATAAGAAGATTTTCTGTCATAAACCCTAACCCTAATCAATCTCTCAAAAACTCCCTTACGACTCATCATGACTATTGAATCAGGCCCTTTGGGGGAAGTTGTTAACCATACCTTACCTCAAGTCACCACTGTTAATAACACAGCAAAGTTTCCCTATCTTAAAGTAGGTGAATATGATGTTTGGGCAATGAAGATGCAAAACTACATCAGTAGTACTGATCTTCAATGCTGGAATGTAGTTATGAAAGGAAAACATGCAAGACCAACCACTACTGACTCCAATGGAAAAATAGTGTATCGGGATCCTGTTTCTGTGATGTGTATTTGGGTTCTCTGAGAGAAATCTAAGCTCGTTCACTCTGATCTATACACTTCCAGATGAACACATGAGTGATTTTAATCACATGATTGATGCTAAAGACATCTGGGATGCCATAAAAGCCAAGTTTGGATCGAATGAAGAGTCTAGAAAACTCCAGAAGACAATGTTAAAGCAAGCATTTGCTGAATTCAAGATGACATCAGAAGAAGGATGGGATAAATTGCTTCTGAAGGATGCAAAGATGGTTGAACTCAGATGAACAGTTTGAAAATCAAACCTGAACAAGATGAAGCGATATGTGTTTTCTTAGAGCCTTGCCTGAATCCTGGAGACAAGTTTCTCTCTCTTTAAGAGCAAGAGGAGGATTGGATCTTCTCACCTTTGAAGATCTCTACAGCAAACTTAAATTCCTAGAAAGTGATGTAAGAGGGTATGCAAGACTTCTTGCTGCTTTCGTAGGATTAATCCAAGTTACATCTCAGAACAAACCTGTTGGTTCATGGGTCTAACAGCAGCAGTAGTTATCCATCTTACTTTCCATCTCCACAAACATCATCAAATGAGCACTCTATAAAAGTGTCCAAGGTTGTTGATGATGTTGTCTTAGTCTTTTGATTAATCATGAAAAGGATCACAGCTTTGTTTTGAGTTGATATGATCAATTAAACAAACAAGACTTGGAGGAGTATGACTTGAAGCATCAGATGGCTATGCTTTCTATTAGAGTTCGCAGGTTTGAAAAGAAAGCAGGAAGAAAGATCAAATTTAATGGAAGGGAAAGTGCAAGGTTTGACAAGCAATTGGTTAAATGCTACAAGTGTCATCAGAAGGGGCAATTCTCTAGAGAGTGTAGAGCACCAACCTCTCAAACAGAATTATCTAACATCAAAGCTAGGGAAGAAAGGAAATTCTCAGCCTGATATGAGGGCTTTAGGTATCTATAGATCGGTATGATAATTATTTTTATATAAAATATTTATGGTGTTGTGAATTGGGACAGTATTCCAGAGGATAATGAAGTGGAAACAAGATCTTTGGATGTTTATGGAATGATGGCTAGTATGTATGATGAGTCAGATTCTGAAGATGATGTTTCTGCTGAAGAGTGTGTTCTGTAAAAGTTGTGATTTCTGCTAATGATGTTGTAGATTCTGCTGAATCTGTGGATTCTGCTAATTGTGTGCTTGTTTCTGCTGAAGGTTTTGTTTCTGCTGATTGTAGTGTTTCTGCTGGTGGTGCTCAAATTAGTGATCAACCACTTGCATTTGTTAGAGAGGTACATTCATGCCCTTTGTGTCATGACTCTAAATATCATTCTATTTTTAAACAGTATTCGACTAGGAAATCAATTTTGATGCAACTGTTATTTCATTAATTTTCACAGAAGCTGTTAAAACATTTGAATGAAAAAATAAAACACTAGCAAAAGAATCAGTTAGCCTATGAGGAGAAAATAAGAGTTTTGTCATATGATCTAGCAGATAAATCAAACATTCTTGAGTATAAGGAAAAACTTATTAATCAAGCCTCTCAAGAAAAACAAGAGTTGCTGGCTAAATTAGATAAAGAGTTAGCTAATCAAGAAAAATGGAAGCAAACATGGACAAAACTTGTTAAAATTAATAGATAGCTCTCTATGACAGTAGAATCTAAAAAAGGATTAGGCTTTCATAATTTGGTCGGGGATGATGATTGGGGTTTTGGTAACTCTGAATTTAGTGTTTTTACCACTGACTTAGAAGACATAGGAGCAAACCCTATTTACAATAGGTTTGACAAAGTTGACCATATGAAGGCAGTTCCCCCACCTATGACAGGGAACTATATGCCTACCTCCAATGCTTCTGATGATAATGAGATAGTAAGGGAATATGGGAAACAGACTAGTGAGACCACTGAAATCAAGACTCCTACGGGCAGTCTCGCTAATTCTAATGATTTCTGCCTTCTTTGATTTCAGTTGAACAGGTCTTCAGAAACCATCTCCCAAAGACTTCTCCTCATTAGATTCTAGAATTGGAGTGTTGGGCTCTGAACCCAGTACCAGTGATAATGATTCTCAAGACTCTACTAGTGTCAAATCCACTGGAAGTGCTTCTGAAGAAACAAGAGTCACTGGAAGTATTTTAGGTCCTTATGTGTCTAATGCGTCTGTTCCTAGTGTTTCTTTTTCTTGTAATTCAAAAACAAAGTGTGATAATGTTGGTTCTTTGAATAAGAGAAGTCTTTTCAAGCATTCATAATCTTATATTTCTAAATCCGTTTTGTTTGTGGATAGTTACAAGCAATCTTATAAAAGACTGTGATTACTATGAGAAACGATTGGATAAAGGGAGGGGTTCAAGAAATAATGACTCAAAAAGGAAAACACCTACAAACGTTTCTGCTGATAGGTCCAACCCCATTTCTGCTGATACCCCTATATCTGCTGAATTTCCCAATTCTGCTGATACGGGTAAGCCTATTTGTGCTGATTCTTACAATTCTGCTGAATCATCCATTCCTGCTGGTTATGTTATTCCAGCAAGACGTGCACGAAATGGGTAGACCCACGACACCTTATGTCTAAACCTTTTTCTCTCCTCAAATGGCCACTGCATTAGAACTACCTTCTCATAAGGACATTTTTATGCTTATCTTAATTATCTTAATAGCTTTTATGGCGAAAGTGTCTATTCTCCATCTGCTTATTGGACTTGGACTGATCCTGGCTTTGCCACTCACATGAGGTCCCACTCCAATAGAAAATCTAGTTCCAACTATTGGTACTAGTTTGACCCAAGTCAGTAATGACTTGGGTCCCTTGCTGTAACTAACATTTTTATTGTTGTTGTATATTGTAGGGACTAAAAACACAAAACGTAGGAGAAAGCTAAAGATCGTGGCATTGTAGACAGCAACGGCTTGTTCTGAAGAATGTCTGGCAAAACAAAGCTAACTGAGAATTTTGTAGCCGGGTGGTGGGAGTTACTTTTGGCGGTGGTGTTTGGACATATTACTGGCAAAGGAAACTATTCGGTACAAACAATGGACTTTGAAACATGGTGCTTATGTTAAAGGAACTCATCAGTCTCATACTTCATCTCTGTCTCTCGAATATGTGTAGAAGCTTCGAGTCCTATTCACTGAAATTGAAAGCATTGTTCTTCGTCCGAGTTCAAATTACCTGAATCCTTAGCCATGGTTCTATTCACTGTTCCAAGGAGACACAACTTGTATACTTTTAGCCTGAATGATTTCTCTTCTCAAGGCAACATCACTTGCTTGCTCGCCAAGGCTTCTGTGGATGAATCTACCAAATGGCATCGCAGGTTGGGTCATGTTAACTTTAAGAACATGAACAGTAACTCGTAAACGGGCAATCTAGTACGAGGGCCTCCTTCCAAAGCTATTTCAGATGATCACACATGTGTGGCATGCAACAAAGGGGAAACTACTTAAGGTAGTTGACAAAGGATCTCTGTTGTTAGCTTGATTCATCAACCTCTTCATCTTTTGCATATGGATCTATTTGGACCGGTCTCTGTGCGAAGCATCAATCACAAGATCTACTGTCTTGTCATTACAGACGAGTATACCAGGTTTAGTTGGGTATTTTTCATGGAACACAAGAGTGAGACATACCTTCTTCTTAAAGATTTTATCACTCTTGTGGAGAATCAGTTCAACCTAAAGGTTAAGTGTATTAGATGTGACCATGGTACTGAATTCAAAAATGCAAAGTTCATTGATTTTTGTAGGGAAAAGGGTATTAAAAGGGATTATAGTAACCCCAGAACTCCACAACAAATTTGGAGGTTGCTGAGCGAAAGAATAGACCCTTATAGAGGCTGCTTGTACTATGCTAGCAGACTTCTTTACTACCTCATGTTTTGTGGCTGAAGAGTTCCATACTGCTTGCTTTGTCCTTAAATAGGGTATTGGTGCTCTTAATAAACCTCATTATAAAAAAACACCTTTGAATTATAACTGGTGAGGGTACTTCAATTTTTAGCATATTTCAACCCCTTTGGGGCCATGGTCACTATTTTTGAATACAAGTGACTCCCTTTGGGAAATTTTGATGGGAAATCTGATGGGAGGGGTACATGTTGGGTATCTCACCCATGGAGAGCCTATGAGTCTTCTAACCTTGCATCCCATAGGATTGAAGAGATTTGAATTTGAATTTTCTTGAGGAACAAACCTATATTCAAGGAACTGGCAAGCTTGGTACTTTTGACCTTGATTATCTACAGATTCTTTTGAATTATCGTAGGTCTAGTAGTACAACCTCTCTGCAGGATACCAAGCATACATCTTTACATATTGCAGGTTCTCACGATATGATGATTCAGACTCGGATGATGAGCAAGATGTGATAATTATACCCTCGTATCCTACTATATCTTTTGTGAATGCAGCTAAGTCTACCAATGATCAAGTATCACCTAGTGTGACACCTTCTTTAGTGAAAGATCAAGCTGAGAAGGATGCACTCACAGAGCTCCAAAGACAAGCTCAAGCTGGCATGAATCTTTCCAATACATTTTCTGTTTCTGCTGAACATTCTCCTCCAACATCTCCTGTTTCTGCTGAAGCTTTCAATTTTGCTGGTAGAACTATCAATTCTGCTGGAAGGAAGTCCAATTCTGCTGGACGCTCACAGGATGACCTTGGTGGGCCATCTCTCAGGTTTCTGACACCCTCAGAACTTGAATCTTCTTATTTACATGATGGAAGCAAGATATACAATTATCCTGACTCTAGAGTCTTCACCTCTTCTTCTTATGACGATGAATATACTGGTCCTGATGTGACAAATATGAAATCTACAATTGATGTAAATCCTACTGCTACAACAAGGGTCCATAATGTTCACTCACCTTCTTGATCATAGGGATGTCAGTTCTCCTGTGCAAATAGGAGTCAAATAAGGAGAAGAAGCAGTCAGCAGTGCTTTTGTTAGCTATCATTCAGCATATCTATGCGGAACAATCATATTAGATATCCAATTGTAAATATTTGCGTGTTTCTTATCTCAGATGGAACCTGCAAGCGTTGATCAAGCCCTTAATGATCCTGATTGGGTTGAAGCAATGCAGGAAGAAATGCAACAATTCAAGAATCAACAGGTTTGGGTTCTTGTAGAACTTCCTAAGGGTAAAAGAGCGATTGGTACTAAATGGATTCTAAAAAATAAGAGGGATGCTAGAGGGATTGTATGTCGGAACAAAGCTAGATTGGTTGCACAAGGACACAGACAGGAGGAAGGCATTGACTACACTGAAGTCTTTGCACCAGTTGCTCGAGTTGAGGCAATCAGACTATTTTTAGCATTTGCTTCATTTATGGGCTTTATGGTGTACCAGATGGATGTCAAAAGTGCTTTTCTTAATGGGAAAATTGAGGAGGAGGTTTATGTTACTCAACCTAAGGGCTTTGTGGATCCCCAACACCCAAAGAAAGTTTACAAAGTTGTCAAGGCATTATATGGTTTACATCAAGCTCCGCGAGCTTGGTATGCTACACTTTCTTCATTCCTTTTGAAGAATGGATATCGACGGGGAACCATTGATCAGACTCTCTTTCTGAAGAAGAATGCCAAAGACATCATCCTTGTTCAAGTGTATGTGGATGATATTATTTTTGGCTCCACTCGACAGGATTGGAGTGATGAGTTCGAATCGCTCATGCAGAGTGAATTCGAAATGAGTTCCATGGGGCAGCTTACTTTCTTTTTGGGTCTACAGGTTGATCAACGGAAGGATGGGATTTTTATTCATCAACAAAAGTATGTTCAAGACATACTCACCAAGTTTGATATGGTCGACAACAAAGCGGCTTCTACTCCATTTGAGCCACCAAAGCTCAAAGATAACAGTTCTTCTGATGCGGCCGTTTAATGTTCTCATTACTACAAGTCTATGATATGATCCTTGATGTACTTAACTGCGTCGAGGCCAGACATCATGTTTGCTGTTAGTGCGTGTGCTCGAAATCAAGTTTCTCCTACCACGTCCAATCTTCTTGCTGTGAAACGCATCTTCAAGTATCTCAAGGCTTTTCCTAAGTTAGGCCTTTGGTATCCTCGGGATTCTCCCTTTCATTTGGAAGCATTCTCGGATAGTGATTATGCTGGAGCTGCAGGGGATAGGAAATCTACTACCGGTGGATGTCAATATTTAGGGAGACGACTTATTTCTTGGCAATGTAAAAAGCAAACTATTGTGGCTACATCTTCTTGTGAAGCTGAGTATGTCGCAGCTGCTTCATGTTGTGGTCAGGTACTTTGGATACAAAATCAACTCTTAGATTATGGGTTTAACTTCATGAAAACCAAAATCTTTATCGATAACCAAAGCACCATAAGTATTGTCAAAAATCCTATTTTTCATCAAAGAACCAAACACATTGAGATTAGGCATCACTTTATAAGAGATGCTTATGAAAAGGACCTTATGAGCGTGCTTGATAAAATTCCCACTGAACGTAATGTTGCAGACTTGTTAACTAAAAAGTTTGATGGTCCTCGATTTTCATTCTTAGTGGTTAACATTGGGATGCTCAATCCATAGTGCCTATGTTTAAGGGGAGGCCTATGGTTGAGGGGAGGCATGCTGTTGTACTAAATTTCTAGATTTTTATTTTTTTTTTATTTTTTTTTATTTATCTAGATATCTCGTTTGTCCATTGTATATTTCTTTTGTTTCTTTTGTTTCAAAGAAAGAGTTGATTCTCCAAACACTCACCAATTAACAAACAAAACAAAAAAAAAAAACAAAAAAACCCCCAAGGATCCCAGCTTTTGGAGTGGTGTTCTTAAATCCGGTGATATAGTTGGCAACTTGCTCATAAGTTGTATGGTTTTCACTCACCATATCACGTCGTGTGAAGAGTGGCTAGCCTATAAGTTCATGGCTTATGGTAAAGGCTGTGGAAACTCCATGATTAGATGGTTGGCACTTTACCAAAATGTGGACTGGCGGTTCCAACTCTTCACTGGTTTGTATGTTCGAATTAGTTGGATTGGTTTCAATCACACATGGATGTTTCTTAGTATGTTATCCAAGGATTGACTAGCCCAAGAGTGTATGGCTACTTGGTAAAGCGCTTCTCAAATCCGTTTTATAGCGGTGATAGGTCGCTAAAACTTATCAGGGTAACTCAACTTACCGATGTTTTACGTACTGATTAGTTGAGATGGTTATCAATCCATCGTAGATATTCTTTCTTTTCGGTATCTAAGGATTGACTAGATACACGCGTAGGTGTGTAAAGGTCATTCAATTACCGTTGATGGCTGTATCTGACTTTCCAAAAGTCATATAGTTTGCAACTCACTATGTTTTCTGTACTGAGAGTTGATGGGGTTTTTAGTCCACCTAAGGATACACAACCTTACTGGTTACCAAAGGACTGGCTACTCCAGAGTTAATGGCTACTGGTAAAGAGACATCAAATCATTTAGGTTCTGTTGATGATTCGCTTCCCTCATTTGAAGTGATGAGGCCAGTTTGAAACTTTTGTACATACTGTCATGGTAGCAGTGGTGGTTCCAAACTATATTGCTGTTAGACTTGCTTGGCCTTTCAACACCCTGTTGCTGATTTGATTACATTTGCTAATATGTTTTACATTGTTGCTGATACATTCTTTCAAGACTCAACAAGGCCAAGCAGGCTGGCTTCTACTGTTGCTGTTGCTGTCAAGTCATCCTTGCTCAACTTCTGTGGTGCATTCATATAGTGTTGCTGTCAATCCTCCAGGTGCTGAAGATATTGATCTATTACTGGAAACTGGACAATAAGCAAGTTACAATCCAGTTTAGGGGAGGATTGTTAGGATATCTCATTTCTGCTGACTAAGTCATTTCTGCTGATATAGTTCATTTCTGCTGATAGTATATCAAGTACTTCATTTCTGCTGATAGTTAATCATTTATGCTGATAGTAATATTGTTTCTGCTGATAACGCAGTTTTGTAATAGTTAGTTAGGATATGCATGAGAAATGTTAGGAAGTGATAATGCATATCAGTCAAAACCCGTTTAGATAGATTGGGCCGCTAGGGTTTCACTAGTATATAAGAAACCCACGGCAATGTGGAATGTACACCTCTAGATCTCAAGTATTAACACATTCCACATTGTTAGTATTTTTAATATATTGATAATAGTGATTGTTCTTTCTGATATATCTATGTTATCATTCTTCTTAATTCAAGTTATTAGATTCGAATATTGGTTGGTATTCAACCAAGAGCCTCTCTTGTAGATTTACTTGCGAAAGTTATCTACCACCCTTAACAGGCTAGAAAGATCTATTACTGGGATCTCACATCTTTCTTAAGCAATTCCAGAATTGCCTTAAGATGTTCTTCATGTTCCTTCTTGTTCCTTGAATAAGATAGGATATCTCAATAAAGGACATACAAACTTATTAATATGGATTGCACACCGATTCTGAGATACCAATTAAATATCTCCCGTGCGTTCGTCAAGACCAAATGGCTAACTTGGAAACACGTAATGCCATATTGAGTTTTGAATGTCGTCTTCAGAATATCTTCTTCATGTACTCGAAGCTGGTGATAACCTGATCGCAAGTCTATCTTAGAATAAACACTAGATCCTTGTAGTTGATCAAATAAATCGTTGATCCTTGAGAGTGGATAATGATTCTTTACCGTCAGCTTGTTCAGCTCTTGGTAGTCGATGCAAATTTGAAATGATCCATCCTTCTTATTAAACTTGAAACAAGATCGGAGCTCCCCAAAGGTGAGGATCTGGGCCTTATAAAGCCTTTGTCAGATAGCTCCTTCAGTTGGTCCAACAATTCCTTCATTTCGGATGGGGCCAATCGATAAGGTGCCCGTGCTACAGGTGCAGCACCAGGTATCAAATCGATTTGGAATTTCACTTTTCGAGTCGAAGGGAGACCCGACAAGTCTTTAAGAAATACTTCAAGAAAATTTTGAACGATCGGTACATCCTCAAGTCGCTTCTTCTCCGACTTGTCTTCAATCTCCTTTGTAGTAACATGTGCCAAAAAGATAGGACATCCTTTTAGCATGTACTTCTGCGTTTTAATGCACGAGATGATGTTCAAACGAGTCTCGTTTCCTTGGTCGCTTTCGTCACCATGGAAAATCAACGTTTTATCTCCCTAAGGAATACGAACGATTTTCTCATCACAAACAATGACAGCTTGGTACTTTGCCAACCAATCCATTCGATTTATGGGACGGGTCGTTTGCTACCAAGTTTCCTTTGGGATTAAGTCTATGTTGAATGGGTGATTTAAGAAATTTAATGTACAACCCCGAATAATAACGTTTAACCCAATTATTCTCCTGTCATCTAGTTCAACATCATAATAATGATCTAAGGTAGTTGGTGTGATATTAATTTGGGAGCTAAATGCAGTAGACACAAAGCTTTATCGGCACCAGTATCAAATAAGACAGAAGCATAACGGTTGTTTAAAAGGAACGTACCCGTAACAACGTTTGAGTTTGGGTTTGTCCCTCCATGGCCTACCGCATACACTTTCGCTAGAGCATTGCCATTTCCACCTTGGTTACCACAGTTATTGTTTTTTAGGTTTGGACAATCCCTCTTGAAATGTCCCTGGGCTCCACATTCATAGTAGGTGGATTTCTGACCTGTCCTAGTGCCCCTTTGGTTGTTAGCAGTGTTGGCATTTGCAGTACTCCTACAGCCATGAGCCAGATGGCCAAGTTTGTTGCACTTGTGCCATTTTGGAGCATACTGACCGTCATGGTGATAGTTGCATTTTGAGCACAAAGGTTTAGATCTTCCGTAAGGTTTCTTCTCACTAGACCCTGCAGCATAAACCCTGCCAGTGTACTGCCTCTTGTTCTGTTGTTGTTGTTGGTTATCATCTTGCTTTATTTTCTTTTCACTTGTGTTGCGGCTAAGTGTTGATTCTTCTTGTGATCAGCTCAGTTGCAAATTCAATTTGGCCATTCTTGCATGGTTTTAGTTAGTTGCCCATTACACTACCGTAAATCTTTTTATGTCGGGTAAACCACAGGACATATTTCTCAATCTTGTTGACTCTTCAGGAAACATCCTAGCACACATCAATGCCAGTTCCTGAAATCGTTGGTTATAGCCTACCACGTCGGTACCTTTAACCTTAAGATTCCACATTTCAACCTCAAGCTTCTTAATCTCGCCCCTTGGGCAGTACTTGTTGATTATTATCTTTTTTAGGTTTGTCCAGGTCATTGCATACGCAACATCGTGACCAACAGTCCTAATGTGGGCTTTCCACACGTTAGAGCACTTCCAAGAAGAGTACAAGTGGCAAACTTGATTTGGTTTTCCACAGTGCAGTTGCTTATACGGAACACAGTTTCCATTCTTTCAAACTACTGAGTCAACCCGACGACTCCTTCAGTACCCTTAAAGTAAAAGGGTTTGCATTTCATGAAGTCTGGGTAAGTGCACTTACGAGACCGGAGAGGCTTGCTCCTTACTCCGTACTGAATCATGCTGTTTTCTGCCATTTCTGCTTCTATCGGTCACGTGCTGGCCAATGCATTAGTAACGCCTGGTAGTCAGTGCCTTAAGCTGGGATTAGTCACAAAAGTAGTAGGGGTGGTTGTTGTGGCTGGTGTTGATCTGGTGGTTCTTTTTGGTGCCATTTTCTTCAATCATAAGAAAATATAATACCCGTTAGATTTCATAAAATCATAACAATGACATGACATATACACAATAAAATAATGTAAGATCACATCGCCAAGTGAATTATACAAAGTGTATTGAAATTTACAATGTGTAGCTAAATGACTTCATTCATAATAATTTCGAGTATAGACATGACATTAATACATCATTCCAAATATAATCTAGAAACATAAATGACCTGTTCGGTATACAAATGATCATACATTAGTTTACAAATGAAAATATAAACACCCTAATAAACCTTACTAGCTGAAGTTAACCCTGTAATTCTAGTAGGGGCTATACACATAGCTACAAACATCCTAATCTACGAACTACTATCGGCCTCCTCCGGTATCTCGGGCTGTGTTGGACTGCTAGCGGGTCCCTGCTGACTTTGGAGTGTTGTCACATGTGTCTGTAGTGTCCTCATCAGTGTTAGTGTCAGTGTCTCCATAAGCTGTGCTGTCAGGTGCGGTCTGCTACCTGCAACCTTGTAATCTCCGTCTGCTGTACTAGCACTGTAGTCCACAGTGCTCTTACCTCAAAACAGGCGGTATCACTAGCATCCATCGACTGTACCCAAGCCTCACGAGAAAGTCTGGCCTCAGTCTCTATCAGTCTAGTAGTGCGAGCATGGGAGCGTCTATCTCTACGCAGCATGTTGAGCTGACCGCTCATCAATAATATATCATCCTATGCATAATCCAGTCTCCCATATATCTCATCCGTATCCTGTCTGACCGTCATGACAAAATATGTCATCCGCTGACTCTGTCCTGCCACATCAGTCATAGCTGGTGTCCCCTGTATGTCCTCAACCATCTCATCCTAAGTATTTGTAATCCCATAACCTACCTCTCTCTTAGGGTCTTGCCTAATCTCATCATCCAAAGTGCCAACAAATCAATAGTCTGCTCTAAAGCCTCCAGTAGGTCTAGCAGTGGGAGTAGTGTGAACTACTCACCGACCTCATATCTCGGACCTTGAGCAATACACAACTCTTCTGAGGGTGGTAATGTAACCTCAGAAAACACTGCTCTAAGTCAGTAAAAGGGGAAAGAAAAGGTGGTGATGGAGGTAGGTAATGGTATAGGTAGAAGTTGTGGTGTCCCTAATGGTGGTGTCGCTGATCGAGATGCTAAGATGTAGTGTGCAATGGTGCAACAAACCTTCTCATCATGGCCACAGATGCCCTGGTATGTAGAAGTACAATAGGTGATGGTAGTGGTAGTGGATGGGAAGTAGATGGTGACTCGGATCTCAACCGGATCATAGCAGCTATGTATCCCAAAGTGTAGGACTATATAAATATTTTTAAACCATTTTACCTTGGATGTGAAGGGAAAGAGATTGTTTTAGTGAGAGAAAGGGTTGGATGAACACTTAGAGAGAGAAAGTAAACATATATTAATGTGTGTAAAAATGAGCAACCAACCACCTCTCTAAGGCATGGAGAGGTGTTTATATACTTACAATGGATGGTGGGCTTGGGCTTGCATGGGTAATCTCTATGGGCATGTGATAACTAACTATGTAAGTTTCCAAATACATATCATTAACATGACTTACTTACGGGCTTAGACTATTTAGTATTAGAAGTGACCAAGACTTTTATTGTTCCTAACAATCTCCCCCTAAAGGAGGTCACTCCAATTTACAAAACTTTAATCCTAGCATACTATGCTTTATCTTTAGTCATTAGCTCGTAAACTTCAATCTTGTGAATTGATGTAGTGATCATAGACTTTAGGTCTTGAGCTTGTTCCTCATCTTGTCTTGATTGTGATTCTTTGAACACCTTGAGATCATTAACCAAGCATAATCTCGTTTCGCCATCTTGTGAACTTGTTACTTTGGAACCGACATGCTCACACATTTCTTGATTTGTTGACTTGAAAAGCTTTAATGTTGCATCTTTCTTGAAATTCTTTAACTTTAACACTTCGTCACTTCGAGAAAGACGTTCGGTATCAGAGTGACATAAACTTCTTAGAAATTAGTTGTCTTTAATACTTCGTCACTTCAAGAAAGACGTACGGTATCAGAGTAGCGGAAGTCTTGAAACATGTACTTAAGCTTTCATGATGTTATTTCATATGTTGGTCCAGTATGAGCATGTGGTATTGGCTTTGACTCGTCCTCTGGAAACTGCTACCACCGTCAGGAAATCTGCATGAATGGGTTAGTGATAAACAACATATATGGACGAAAGTGGCTTTGTC
>BQNB010080040.1:0-30054 GCA_026074375.1 Tanacetum coccineum | reverse complement strand
ATGTCAAGGGAGACATGGTGGCTTAATTCTAGCTAACCTTGTCCAAAATGGTACATAAGATGTTTTCCATTATCTCATTTTTCATAATCATTTTCATTTCAAAAAAATAAAAACACACATAAGTGTGTGTGTATGTTTCGTCCGCCACCTACCACCACAAACCACCATATATTTTCTAACTTTGATCGAGAACGTGATATTCCGGGTTAATAAGAGTATTTAGGTATTCATTTAAACAACGTTTGGGTTGTCCGGTTCGTGTCGAAATCTATATTTTAAAGATTTTCTTGTAAGTTTTCAAATTTAAATTTCGTTTGTCCTTTTGGTTTTATATTGATGCATAGATGTTAGTTGTACAAGTTGATCGTTGTAAAAATCGATTTTTGGAAACGAAACAGATATATAAAGGGGTGTTTGGTTCGTCGGACATAAAAAGAAAAAGACGGGTTTTTGTAGTTTTGATGTTGTGGTCGTGATGATTGAATAACATATATTGCTAGATAGCTTATTTTTTTATAGTAGCTTGTATAGCTTATTTCGAGCTTATTTTTAAGCTATTTCTTGGCTTATTTTGGGCTTAAATGCCACGTCATTTTTCAACATCACGAGGGAAGTGATTTTGACTATTTTTGTGATATGGCGTATGTGTGTGGACTATTTTTATAGCTTATGGTGGTAACCAAATGCGATACGTAGCTTATTAACTTATGGTTAAGCTTAATATATGTATTGTGGAGCTTATGGACTCACGGCCCAATAAGCCTATTTGAGTCGCGGCTTAATGGAGAGGCTTATTGTGGTCCGAATTATTTTCTACTTATTAGTATAAGCTTATGTATGTAAATGGACCTTGGTTTTAGACTTGGATCGTATTTTGGACTTATAAATATCTTAATAGACCATTGTTGGGCCTTAAAGCCCAATAACCGATATTTAGTCGTTATAAGAGTTTTGACAGACTTTTGAAAGTGAAAATGAATTTACGAAGTGATATTGAACGATATTTTAGGAAAAACGTTTTAGTAAACATTAAAGAATGATATTTTGGAATTTTGTCAAAAAGTGTCGAATTGATGAAAATTGTTGAAATAAAGGTTAAAAACCTTGGAAAACGTTGTATGAGCGGACGGGTCATGTCGAAATTTCGTAAAAAGTTTATACTTAGAAATTTTTACCTAAAAACACGATTTTTGAATTTTAAATAATAAAATATTATTTAATTATTTTATTTATTTAATAAATTCACTAAAAGACAAAAAATATAATTTTTCTCAAAACTTCTCTAATATGTTTATTATGAGTAAACATTCCATTTTAAACTCTAATATGATTATTTTCACGGTGACAAAGGTTACCAAATGGACTTACCGAGATATATTTATAATTATTAATTATAAATATTTACGTATATTACTTATCTATTTTCTCTAAATAGTATAAGTATGTGTTATTGAGTACTGGGATTGATATGATTGTTGGGATATGTCTTCAACCATCACACCACTAAATTTTTATGAGTAATTGTACAACGCGTCTAAACTTTATGCATCAAACGTGAAGACTGTTTTAGAAATGAATGATTAAAATGGGACATTAACTGGACTAGGTCGTGTGTGGGCGTCATTGCATTTGCTTGTGTGATTGAGATTTGGTTGCTAAAAACTTGCTTGAGGTGAGTTCTTGTAGCCTTATTTTTCTACTGTTTTTTTGTTGGGGGAAAATGATACTCAAATATGTTTTGAAATGTTTTGAATTGAACTGTGCGAAATGTGGTTTCATTTTTGGGACAAGATAAGTGCTTATGACTGCTATGTGAATATTATGTGTTGCATGATTGTTTGGATCGGAGGGGTACGCATATCCCAGTATTTGTATGATTGTTTGGATCGGATGGGTACGCCCACTCAGTATTTGTGTGATTATTAGAGCGGATGGGTACGCCTACCCTAGTAAAGTTTTTGGCTATAAATACCAAGCCATTTATCATGTTTTCACACATCTTTCTCATCTAAAATACTCTCTAATCATCTGATCTCTTTCTCTATTTCTTGTATATCTTTCTTTAGTCTTGTGTAGGTGATTTCCTTCAAAGAAGAAATTGCCAAATACGCGTTCGAGATGACCAAGTCACAAGTACCTTGTGTTCGATCTCCATCACTCCTTCAAGATCATCTTGCTGTAGTTTATAGCTGTGAATATCATTGTTAGTTGTATACCAAGTATAGTAGTGTTGATATTGATTCTATCGTGTGAAGAATCCGGTGATTATCTTTGTATCGTACAAGAAGTGTAACCACGTTGTGAGGCTTCTCCGCCGGTTGAAAGGAGATTGGTGACTAGTGTTTAGCAAACTCTCGAGTAGGTGACTCGGGGAGTGGAGTAGGGCAAGGAAGGTGTCCTTGTTGCCGAACCACTATAAATACTTGTGTCCCGGTTATCACTTTCTATACTCTCTCTTTTACTTGCATTTTAGATCACTTAGATCATAATCAAATATCAATATCCTAACCATTTCGCAAAAAGTTTTGAACAAGTTTTAAAAGGCAACTAATAACCAAGAAAACTATTCAACCCCCCTTCTAGTTTTCCACACAATGCTAGCTTATTGTTAGTACAACAAGAAACAAAAAACACTATAAGCAGCATGCCAAATAGCCCTAACGTGTTATCAGGCTTAAAATAATCAATCCCAAACACCCCATAACTTAATTAGACCATTAAGGATAAAAATACCTACTTATTTTAACAACAAGTAAATAAGCAAAACCACCTATAAAAATATAAAACATGACAAATCCCAAACACCCCCAACTTAATTAGACCATTAAGAATAATGTCATAGCAAGTGTCAAGGAGGTATTTTACGGTTTTTGATGATGATGTAACTATTCTTACGAATAGTACCAACTTGTCGAGGGAATGGTTTTGATGCACTTGCATCAGTTTTTGACCCAAAATGATGCTCCTCGTCCTATGGGCAAAATAGTTATTTCATACATCAGAATATAAAATCTTGGCACGTGTACCCGTGTGTAGTGCACGGGTCTGAATGCCTTTTAATGATTTAAAACAGACTTTAGTTGACTTTCAACCCGTTCTCTTATGCAAGTTTTTATATTATCATTTTGAAATACAAACATAACCCAAATAAACCGATTAATAAGTAAATGCACCGAAATAGTATTATATCAAATTACGCACCTGAGTAGGTTAGTCTTTCCAGGAGCAAGCCCATAGTAGTCGTTTGAATCTTTCAATCCAAAGTCAATTTGATGAAGACTACATTTGGAAAAGGGACCTAAGAAAAGATTAAAGGAAAACAAAGATAAAATAATGTTGTAATTAATTTAATAAACCTCTGCTTGATACCTCCAGATAACGAATATAATTCTTTTATATTTTAGTTGTGAATTCTAGTAGATTAGATTAATACGTACTGAGATCAAATTTTCATAAAACAAACCTTTCCAAGCATGCCCCAAATCTTTCAATTTGAAAAATTATGAGCTCCTTGTATAGTTGGACATTACTGGAAATATAATATAGTGCTAAGTATTGATTGATTTTAGAAGCATGATTGCTGTGAAAATAAATAAAAGAAACTTACAGGCTAGAGAAATTCTCACTCTTATATCCCTCAAATCCCATAACGAATGATGAGACCGACCCATAGTCCGACAAGCATAAGAAAAGTTGCCTACAAATAAATTATCTTTACGTATTATTTGTTTGAGTTCAATATCTATATCTTGGAAAAAATATGAAGTAAGATTTATTTTTTACCAGTTATGTGCAACTCTCTGTATGTTGCACCAAATTGAGTATCACTTACTGTAATTTGCCCTGCTCGACTAGATTTGAAGCCATAAAGTTCAGTCTACTTGTATTCAAATGCAAAACAAATATAAATCATAAAAGGACTCAAAATACACATTAGATTTCTAAGGGAGTGTTTGGGTTAGATGTCATTTACAGAAAAATAGTTATTGCACATGAAAATAATCAATGGATGAGATAAAAGTATGAGATTCAAATAGGCAAGCACTCGAAAAAAGAGGCTACATCAAAGTAAGATTTATTCAATCCAGGAAATGTAAGGTAAGTTGTTGTTACACAGTGATAATCATACTTCCAAGGTTGAAAGACACCCAATAATATCACAACTTGCATTTTCGAAACTTATGGATGGTGATATTCCACTTTGGCTTTTGATTGGATCAAGGATTATAGATTAGAACCCCACTTAAAGAGAGTTGGTTTTACTTGAATTCAAAGAAAAATATTATTGCCTTTTGCTTGTACCATATGTAATTGTGGTTCAATTTATTTCTTACAAGTCCATAAATATGAAGCTCATATTGACTAATCGGTGACTCCGTTCTACGGGTTACACGGGTCAGTTTTAACACCTTTTTTTAGTTATCATAGCAATGTCAATGTGACTATCGTATATTTTATTCAAGCACTTTTACTTGACCTGCTACTATGACTATAAGTTGAACAAAAGTAGATTATAGAATATTATAGCTTTTTTGTCATTGCTTAATTTATTTAAATGCCAATTATAAATTGAGGCTGAAGAACAGGTTATGAAAACTAATTCCGAAGATTAAACAAATCACATCCTAGACATTGCAGAATACATACCATATATATATGTCCATCCTCTACTCATTTCGCGTCAATAATCATACTGTGAGCATAATTTACATTGGAAACTGGGATTAAACAAAAAAACTATTAATAAAGATGCAAACTTTAATTCAATAAAAACAAAACAAAAAAACATATAAATATCCATGAGGCCAATGTGTATTTGTGTGTGAAGAATAACATAAAACCATACACTCCTTATCCACTTATTGTGTTCATCATCCTTAATTTTTTTAAATTCTTAATCTTTTATTTATTTGTTATCATCAACATCAAAGATTCATTGGGTAACTACCTCTACGCCACCAGACAGATTTGAAGGAAATAACCATAAGCAACAGATAGTTGAGGCACGTAGGCGGCAGTGGTCGTCAGAAACGGTGTGTAATCCATTTGAGTTTCAAATTCGTACCTTTGTGTGCTTGTGTTATTCCTTTGGTTCATTCGGGTTGTTTTGTATTTTTTGTTATAATCGAAAATAGATGATTGAACTTGGTGTGTTATGATGGTATAGATGATGTTAGTGACCAACTCAGTTATGTAACCATAGGATGATTCGTCTTCTTTAGAGATGGGGGGTTGTGTAACCAATGGCTATTGAAATGCATACAGTCGATATTTAAAGCCACTCATAATGAGCACCTGCACACTAATTATGGACTCACGCACAATAAATTGGAGTACTGAATCTTTATATATAATAGATAAGTATGTCATGGTTTACACTATTGTTTTTTAATCCTTTTACTTTTTTGAAATGAATCATTAGCAGTTTATTTTTATTTACAGTTTTGTTAAGTTTCTTTCTAAACATGTCTTTTAGTATATTTGAAGGGCCAAGTCTTTACATCTAATTTACTAATCAAAGTTTTGCAAAATTTAATTTCCATTGAAACTTTTTACACCCTATGTTTAGCTTTTATTAATTTCATTTCAACTGATTTTACTGTTTTCTTTGTCGCATAAACTTTGTTTTTTTCTAATTATGTAAAATCTTGTATCAATTTGCAACAGTGATTAAAAGGGTATTTGTGAAGCCAACAAATAAGGGTAGTTTTAGTTATTGTACCGTCTTGCTCGTTATTAGCCAAAACTTGGTGCTCTCTAATCCCTTTTCAATTATCTATATTTAATTTGTTATGTTTAGCATATATATTATATTTTTAGCATGTTATAGTAGTTTTATTGATGCTTGTTTGGACGGTGATTACCTTTAGTTTATATGATTGATATTGTTGCGTTTTAAGATTGTTAGGTTAGATAAAGCTTTGACCTTTAAGAATTAAATAGGATAAGATTGCGTGATTTGAGGTGCTTAGCTTTGGAGAACTTCAAGCTAACTTCCCGATTGTCATTAGGGGTTAGATAAATGAGAACTCGTAGTCTAGCCGTTTAAGATATTCAATCATCAAATGCTTTATTTAGCTTACAATTTTAGGATATGGCATATAGTTATTAGGAATTAGTTTTGGACAACTTCAGGTTGGTTTCTTATTTAGCTTTCGGGTCGGACAAAATGAGACCTCTGAGTTTGACCTTGTCATTTTCCGCCAAACAATATTAATTATTTAAATTGAAAGTAATCCTGTCTAAACTTGCATCATCTTTTTCTTTGCCTTAGATTTAAGTTAGTTTGGATTTTGCCTTAGTTAACTAGTTTATTTTTATAAAAACCAAAATCATTTTGACTACTAAGCATCAAACGAAACTTGATGATGAATTTAAATTCACCACTCTTTTAGAACGACAACCCGGGAGATCAATGCTTGCCAAGATACTTAGGTATTTAGGTTTGTATTCTTATCTTTTCGTACTTATAAATTATTTTTGGTAGGTAAAACGACGAACATCAAAATGGTGCCGTTGCTGGGGAGTTGGTGTACAATTTACGTTAGTTAGGTCGAGTTAGTGCCTTAGTTTTTTATAAAATAAAAAAAAACTTATAAAAAATTCTTTTAAAAAAATCTTCTTTATCTTATAAAACGTTTAATTCTTTTTCTCTCATCCTCTTCTATTATTTAATTCTTCACTATGTCTTCTTTTAACCAATACTAGCCGGGTACCCGCGCAATGCGGCGGCGGGTACCCGGTAACTAAATATTATGGCGAGCAAACGTTGTTCATTTATATGTTTTTTCTAACAATAACTTTATGAAATAATGACAAATTTTAATTAAAATAATTATAACCATACCGATGCAACTATTTCACATCCAAATAACATAAGGTTTAAATTTGAGCGATCTTATTAAAAGGTAACATCTTTTTTGATAGGATAGTTTAGGTACTTGCTAGTAAGTACAACAATACTAACGAAGTAAAGATCAAAAGATATACCAAATTTACCTCAACACTTGAAGCAATATCATACATGATGTCTTCATCTTGAAGTTGAACATATGGATCATTTTTGTCAATGATATCCGGGTTCATCTAAATAACAAAATGAAAAAGATAACTCGTTAACAATATAATAATTGAATAAAATAATTAATAACCTAATTGTTTATAAAAAATATATTTTACCTTAACGATTGATGAAGATTTGACTTGTCGAATGATTGATGTAAGCCATAGTGTTAGAACCCATTAAAGTTATAAATTTTTGGATTAAAATTTTAAAGATGCATTATCTATGTCAATCGTTATATATAGAATTCATAAATCAACTTTTTTCACATTAACTTAACCTATTAAATGGCCGGTTTCAACATTAACTTAATGACCATGATTATGGTCATGTAACCACTATACATTCATGGATAAGGTTATGAGATTAATTAGCCGATTAATGCTCATAACTCGTTTTGACCATGAGTTACAAACTCTTTTAAATGGGTTATTATTAACACATGCTAGTTAATAAACGTATACATTAAATCTGGTGTGAATTTAAAAATGTGTATGCTGAACATTGACTAATGGCTTTATATCTTTCCCAAACAAGAGATTGTTTGTATATCTCTTTAAACTTTTAAGACTTCAGTGAATCAAAAAATGTGTATGGTGAACATTGACTAATGGATTTGTATCTTTCCCAAACAAAAAATGTTTTGGTCTCTTAAAAATTTTAAGACTTCAAAAATATAATCATACGGGTACCCGCCGCTGCAACGGCGGCGGGTGCCATGTGACTATATTTTGCGGCGAACAAATGCTATTCGGTTAAACATTTTTTTAACAACAACTGTACAAATGAATGATAATTTAGATTAAAATAACTTTAAGCAATAATAATGCAAAGTATTTCATATCTAAATAAACATAAGATCCAAACGAAAGAAAAGAACACATAAGTAGCATATTTGAAGCATAAGTTAAAATAGATCAGTACCCGCGCGTTGTGGCGATGAGTTCCCGTATAATTAAATCTTTTGGCGAGGGGCTAGGCGAGGTTCAAGGACCAGAAGAACCTTAGATGGCTGGATCTATTGTGTGTGAAGTATGATTAGTTTGTGTAGTAGCTTTTTTATTCTTTTATAAAGAATGATTTATTTTTATATTAAGATTTTATAATTGACATTTTAATGTATATTAATAACTTTTTCTTAAGTTTTATACGTTACAAGTATTGGTATGGTGGTTACTCATTTATTTCCCGTTAAATCACTTATTTGATCATTAATACGACGGTTACAACTTTTGAGGTTACAAGTATTTATCAAATTTTGAAATCCTTCCATAATAAGAAATGTTTTGATCCTTTAAAAATTTTAAGACTTCTAATTTTAGATGTCCTAAATGCTTTATAAAGTAGTATAGAAGTATAGATGGTTGTGCGTATTGTGGGGGTCCTCATAATGGTGGAAATTGTCCTGGTTGTAACATGGTCGGGTCGGGAAACGGGTTTGTGTATGACCAAAATCCCTATTTTTATCATGAAACAAACGAATTCTTCAACCAGTCCTCACAACACCAGTTGGAGACATACTCATGTGAGTTTTGTGGAGGTAGCTCACACCCGGGTTTTGACTGTCAGACAAGAAACATGCCCATCTATGAGCAGGGTCCTTGTAACAATCAAATATTTTGTTATGACCAATCTCCATACTACTCTCTGAGTCTGCCACAACCGTTTTACTATTGTGAGGTATGTGAAGCTCCCCACTATAGTTTTGATTGTCAAACTAGGAATTAGCTTGTCCATGAGCCTAATCCTTGTAACAATTATGACTTACCATATTTTGACCAGCCCCTACAGTACTATATTGATCATTCGCCCCCTCAAGAATTGATCTTAAGAAAGATATTGACGATATGAAATTACAAATGAATGAAATTATGGAGTTGATTCGTAAAAGATATCAAATTCATGAACCTCCTATTAGCTTTAATGAACTTGAGGGGAGTGACAATGATACAGAGGTGATTTTTGACGAGGAGCAATTTTTAAGACAGCAAAGTACCGCTTATGTCACACCTCCGCCACTTGCATAGACTCCACCCCCACCTTGCCTTTCTGCCATGGATCCTACGGATACCCTCTCAATGAGGGATGAGGTTATTAGCACTACTCTCGCAAGGGAAAATGACGAATTCATAAAGTCTAATGTTAATTATCTTGTCCCAATCCTAAGGGAGTCTGAGGTTACATTGGTTAATACTGATCTAGAGTGTAGTATGCCCATTGATACACCACCTTTTCTTTGCACTGATGTTTTAGAGATGAAAATTTAGGTATTGACTTACCGTTTGGAGAGGATCTAGATACCCTTTTATTGGGGGATAGGGAATTTGACTTTAACCCCCTTAGGGATGTAGAAAATCTTGGAAGATTTATAGCCGATGACCTTATTCTAATCCCAAGGATATCTGATGAACCTATAGGTTAACCTGATTCGATATTTAGATCTGTCGAGACTACTGACACTCTTTTGGAGGAGCTAAAACGCCCCTTTCCCGACTCTAAAATATACCAAAAATTAAAACTTTTTACTCAAACACATGACCGGAATGACCTCTTGTCACTCCTCGATAAACTGACATAAATATATTATCATTCATTCCTTGAAAGTATCTCTATCATAAAATAAACCCAAATACCTTTCCAACGGTATAAGGTACGACTTCTAACTCTTTACGCTTTAGTTTTTACGATTAAAACAAGAATAACCAAAAACTATGACCATTAGACATGGATACGCCGTATCCACCCTAAACCTTCAATACACCGTATCAACAATATGGATACGCCGTATTGGACCATCAGACCCATAACCTGCAGAAACATATGTAGAAAAGCCCTTTTTGAAACGTCAGACTCTAATATTTTTTTTGTTTTTTTAGACACTAATAAGATTGGTATTAGTCTAAATAGACCCTTCTGCATCTAAATCGGACCCATTTCCTGCAGAACCTTTTAAAGTTAGCAATAGTCTAAAATATATTCTTTTGCATCTAAAATAGACCCATTTCATGAAGAACCTTTTAAAGTTAGTAATAGTTTAAAATAGATCATTTTGCATCTAAAATAGACCCATTTCCTGCACTTGTATTTTGACCCTGTTTAACTTCCACAACCATACTTTTCAACTATAACAAGACTACTATGACACTTTATACTTTCAAAATACTTTAACTTGACACTTGGGGGTTCAACATTGATTGAGCTCGGCATCTAGTACTAAGCTCTTATGCATAATCCAATCTACTTCCAATCTTTCTACCTTATAACCAATAGGTCCTTAATCTATTACCTCTATCGCATCATAGTAACCTACAAAAACATCAACAACTATAACGGTAAGTGAAACGCTTAGTATGTAACTAGTTAAACATGTTTAATACATCAATTCTCATACTTGCATCATGAAAATACTTCATAACTATAACCATTAAAATTATGCATCTATAACACCATAACATCCATCAAACTTTAACCACATAATATTGTAACTCACAAAACATATCATCAATTATATAGCAAGTCCAAACACATACCTTGGTTAATCCACAATGAATGACTAACATACATCATCCAACTAATTTAACATTTAATCATACTTCACTCTCTAGGCCAATACTCTTAGTTCCTAATACCTTCATTCATAATAACAAAATATGGTAACATCAATATTAGACATATCATAACCATAGCTACTTACCTTGAATCCAAGCAAGTTTATCAATAAAGCTACATAAACCTTCTTTTGATTTCCTGACGAAGAAATCACTAAAACTTATCACATAAAGAAATACAATTACAATTAACATACACTTCATTATTCTTAATCATCATATGATCACACCTTGATCATATGATGAAAACCCCCAAATTTACTAACTTTGAACAATATAACTTAACTGATGCGGTCGTCGTTAGACTTCAATAAGAAGTTTTACAACTCCCTAGGCAGAGCACCTAATCGTTGTAGTAGTATAGGCAAGACTCGGGGGGTTGTTATCGTTCACTCGAGGAATAGGTTGGGAAGGCTTGATCACGGTCTAATAGAATTCTAAAGGTTGAGGGAAGATTATTTTTATATTTTATGGAAAGCAAGTAAATCATATAATTGGGGAGATTGGTTTGGTTTTAGCTATTAAACTAAATATGAATCTAAACTAATGGTGATAACAATAAGATAAAAGAATGTGTTTATTTAATCATGTATTACTCCATAGATTACTTCTCCTAGTATTGTTGCCTTGTCACACTTGTGATGATCTATGTAATTATTTCCTAAGTCATGAATGAATTACACGAACCCGCCGTCTACTTAGTATTCCGCTAGAGCAACGCACAAGTAAGGTAGTATGAAGACTATTACAAGGCCCCTAGGGGTACACTAAGTGCATGTAAAATATATTAAAAGTGGATCAACCATATTAGGGGGCAAGGTAGTATGAAGACTGTTACTCGATGGTATCCTTTCTACACAATCATATTTTCCTAGACATATCAACAGCGACACAGACAAAAGCTAGTTTTCTAAGGCCTAACGTGCACATCCATCACAAGAAGCAACACCAATAAGATCTACATTCTAGGTTTCATACAATTATAAATAAACACAATAGGAGGTTTAGCCAAGCATGTTATAGACAAAGCAAGAACATAGATGAATCAAACAACACATAGACATATTGAGTGATTAAATAAACCTTACTTGATTAAAACATGAGTTTGAGGAAGTACAATAGGGTTTTTAGGCCCTAAATTTGTCCCTAACCGCTGCTAAACGAACTAGGGTTCGTACCCTCTTTTTATTCTAAAGTTACACACTCAATACCCTAAATTCGGGTTTGTATATATAGGAAAATCATTGTGACGGCATCACATTTTAATCGTGACGCCGTCATGAATAGAATATTCTAGATATTGGGCTGGGTCGTATGCTCTAACGCCGTCATGGAATCTTGTGACGCCGTCTTGGTCTTCGTTGTGACGGCGTCACGTTGTATCTGTGACGCCGTCTCTAGCCACTGTAGAGAAATTCTTGAGCAATGTTGATGTAGGTCCGTAGTCTTGTTCGTTTCTTATCCAAATGAGCCCAAGTTATGTGTAATTTATCCAAATGGCTTCCAAATGAGAAATACCTAAAAATGAACGATTAAGTACATATTTTGGGCATAAATGCAAGATTTAGGGGGTTAAATGACCCCGAAAAAGTGTATAAAATGACACCTCATCAAATACCTCTACACTTGAGATTTGCTTGTCCTCAAGCAAATGGGCTTTTCTACCTAGACAATAACAATATGAGAGGTTATTTTACCTACTCTTTAAAAGTATTTTACAACACAACCTTCTAGACCTCGTAATTAAAAGCACGAAAAGTATATACTAGCACCTCACATAAGTGTTTGGGATTCTCTCTTTCACTCGGGTGTATAATAAATTATAACATAAGGGGGAAACAGAAAATCAACACTCATTACCTGTCATAGCATATAAATTACCATAGGCTTGGTAAAGGATCAAACTTACACCGCTAGGTGCAAGCATTATTCATTACTATCTAAGAGGTCTTTTAAAGGGTTGTGGGGTGTAGGTGTAAGATAACATATAAAGGAAACAAAAACGGATGTGATACATTTGGGTGGCTTTGGGTGAATTTGGAGTGGAAGGATTAGTTAATTATTTACACGAATACACGCTGGTTTGGTTGCTAAGCCAAGACTCGGACGAATATATACAAACTCTACACAACTCTACATCAATCTCTTTCTTTTTCTTTTCTATTTTTTTCGAATAACATAATACATCACATGGGGTTTATAATACGTACCCCTATACTTGAGCTTTTACATGCTCGATATTTACAATCGAACTAATGACCTGTATTAAGGTGGATCAAAATACCATGGAGATCATTTGACAAACATATGGGGGTATTGACTTAACTTTTCTTCCCCATTATTTCGCGAAATAAATACTACCATGAATCCCAATCGTCCCAAAACTGTATTTACAAGAATAAGGACTTAGCAACCGTGTACTCATATAATTAACTTGGGTTATCATAATAATGTACTAAAAATGATTACATACAAGGTAGGCTAAGGCTATTTGGGTGTAACGATTGGTTTGAGGGTGACAATGCTCTTCATTAATAATCTGGAATCCACCAGAAAATTATAAGAAGCGTGAAAAAGGATAGGCTCAGAGGGTTGTACTAGGGGTATCCTGCACTAAAGATGAGTGCATGGCAAGGGTGTGGGATAGTTATATGATAGAGGTGACCATCATAACAATTACAGGTTTAAAACATGGGTTAATCCTAATGCCTCTTATCAAGCAAATCCTAATACTCACTACGCGGTCTCGAGATGCATCACAATAACAAGTTCTAGAATTTAATATGCTACCGGTACACTCATATAATTTAATATCGATCTCAATGCTCCAGAAAAGGCGACGAAGATCACACGTATACATCCGTAACGACGGAATAGACACATGTGACTGCTCGCTCCTTAACTCGAGAAGGCTAAAGGTATAAACTATCTTGGGCATCAATAATAGATACCCGAATCCCTAAAGATCTAAAGGCGAACCTTACATTTTTGGAGTGGAATTCTGAGGGTTATTGTGCTAGTCATATAAATTTCTATCCATGAGACGCTATTAATACTCGGTTTTCATCGGTATGTGTCATAAAAAAGTTTAAATTTGGGTAAAAATCACCTCTTATGCTCTATTTCGATATATTACCCATCATTTTAAGGAGAAAGAAAATGGCAAATGAAAGAATAGTTTCTAAGGCTTATTCCCCCCCACACTTAAGTTAAACATTGTCTCTAATGTTCTATAGAAGTACCCGTTGAAACGAATAAAAGGAAAAGAAAACAAGAAAAAGAAACTAGTACTCCCCTGGTTTGCTCAATAATGGAGAAGAAACATCCGATAACTGGTTAAATCGTCCTCTAAGAATCATCCAATGAAACTTCCTAAGAATTTCCAAGCTTCGTCTCATCAAATATAACCTGTAATCAAAGACAAAGACAACTACACCAAGCATAAAATGTGCGATAAACAAATATACACTGTGAATTTAGGGTTCGACTCGATAAAGCAGTAAAGATAGGATGAGAGAATTGTTAAACTCATTAGGTTTTGCAGGTTTATAACAGAAGAACACATATATTAAATGTTATGCAAGTTTTATTTTAAAAAATAATTAAAAACATTAAGTTTTCTGGTCCTGGGCGTTTGACGCCGTCAGGGTTTATGTGACCACGTGTGAGGTAAGTTCTAAAGCAAATCCCAGCCTTTTATTTCATTTGTGCTTCTTTGGAGAGCATCTCAGCCATCGAAGATACTTGGCGAAAGGTGGAGGGATTACACAACATGGCTTTTTTACAACTAGGATGGGTTAGTAGGTTGGTTGATATGATTTTGGCTAGAGAGTAGTGGTTTTGCAGGAAGAAAGTATGGGAGACATACCATGTTGTATACTGGGTTTGTTGGCGGGAATGAGGCTTTTAGGGGAAGTTTGGCAGCTTTGGTGCTCTTAAGATGTATTAACTTAATGTAATCTCTACTACGGTTTGCAAATTTGATCCTCATTTCTTATCAAATTTGTTAATACAATTTAGGACTTGGCAGTTTTAGCCCCCTCAAGTTTGTATGTTCTTCATTTGATTACTTTTGACTTTGCCTTTCACTCCGTGCTTGGATTTGTTTTGTCTTTGGCATTTTTTTTTGCTCCTTTTCTGGTAATATCAGTTCTGACACCAATACAAATGCAAACATACAAATACAATGTATTTTTGGTATGTTTTTATTCTTTTAAGTTTGTTTTAAATGGAAAATGGTATGTGTAATTAAGCACATACCAAAATCCCCCATACTAAGGTATTGCCGTGTCCTCACGCAATGTTATGAAGTAAATACTCAAGAAAACTAAGAATCTCTAATCCCCTCCGACTAATAACCTTGAAAAGTAGCAAAGTGTTCGACAAGGAGAACTAAAGAATCAATAGCTTCGACGAGTCCCGATTTCACCAAATTTTATTTATACACTAACTATCCCTAATATTTTTGGATTTTCCTTTTTCTTTTCTTAACTAACATGCTCGACTTCCTTTATTTTATAAAACACTGGGATCATAGAATGAGAAACTTCCATAGAATAATCTACGGATGTCCAGACGGATAAATTCATCGTCCCCGATTTTTCACTAGATCCAAACCAAGCAATTAAACAAGATCATTTGTCAATATAAGTCTAAATGTTAAGCACTCATACTTATGACTTGTGAACTTTCAACTCCCGACATGGATATATGATTTAAATGTGTGTACTCAATTCAACTCAACCATAGATCAACTTATTTCCATAGTCGTAATTCAAGATGAATCACGACTCAAAGCAACAACTTATTAGGACCTTGTAACTTGATTTTAAGAACTGAAATTTTTACGTAGAAACTTTTTGCAACTCTTTATTAACATAATCTTAAGTTCTTACAGCTAGGAATGCGTTGCTTAGTTTGAACACCTACTAGGCCTCGCTCCCTGATTGGATATCACAAACCATACGACGGTGCTCTTAGTTTGAATACCACCCGTTGGCTAGCGTAGTGGAATTCACATCAACTCTTCTTACTAATTGGCTAAGGATAGGTGTCTTAGTTTGAACCTCACCTAGACTCGCTTCCTAGTGAGATTATCACAAACAACCAAATCTTAGAAGTAAAGATGTTTATTTGAACCCTCACCAGTTGCTAGCGTAGTGGGATATCACGACACATCTTTTACTTGCTCCATATACTCAAATGTATGCTTCATGGCATAATTTTAATATTCATGCGTTTTTGCATTAAATTTCATTCATGCTTCTTTGATTTGTAACTTTCAAATTACTAAGAACAGAGAAAACTCGTTTTAAAGAATCAAGTTACAAATTTGAAGCTTTTTCTAAAAACATCGATTGACTTAGTTGAATTGAAATGAGCACGTATGATTAGGCGGATTAAAGGCTAATGGGAGAAAAAGCCACAAGTTACTCATATAAGTTTTAGAAGAATCTTGCTCAGCACATAAACTTATATTTAACTCTATCACTTCTTGTTCTTCACCTTATGAAAGCTTAGCCTACAATTGAGGAACTAGCTAGGGCTCAACACGCCCGATCGAGTCAAAAATTATTCTCATTCTACCCACTAGGAAAGTCGAAACTGTGACAAAACACTTATTTTATTTTTGAAAATTCTTAATTTTTTCATTTTTTTGGTATTTTTGCAAAAATGTGGTGGTAAAAACGGGATTACGTGATGACAACGGCTGCAGGCAAAATCAAATCGAAGATCCCCCCATACTAGAACTAAACATCCATCTTGATGTTTGAAGGTTTCTTAGTAAATATAAGGCCGTTATGAAGTGGCCAAAATGATAAAAACGTTTGTCGATTAGATTTGGATAATGGATTCCCAAATGAAGCTGGAGGATGTGAAAACTCCTTGATAATAACACAAGCATGACGAGTTCTTTACAATCCGGCAATCCTGACAATTTACTAACAAAATCACAAAACACGGGAATGGGAAAGGCAGACTCCTACGTCACCAATTAGAAAAATAGAAGAAGATAGAATGATAACGCATGGGGTGCCTTTTCCTATTTTTTTTTTTTCCACGACGCGCTTGGTAAGGTCGCTTTGCTTTGAACGTCACCTGAATTTATTGGACATTAGGGAATGTTTGGAGATCCGGGACTACCAATTGTGGTACGTCCCCTCCAAAGTAGTGTTTAATACGATGACCATTCACTTTGAAGTTTGGCCCGGAGTTTTGAGATAACTCGACGGTGCCGTACGGGAAAACTTGTGTGATAGTGAATGGTCCTGACCAGCGGGTTTTAAGCTTTCCTGAGAAAATCTTTAATCTAGAGTTAAAGAGGAGGACTCGATCACCGATGTTGAAAACGCGGTTCTTGATCTTGGAGTCGTGAATCCTCTTTGTCTTTTCTTTGTAGATTAAAGAGTTCTCATAAGCTTCATCACGGAGCTCATTAAGTTCATTCAGCTGAACTTTCCTATGGTCACCAGCGGTTTTCAGATCAAAGTTTGTATGTTTTAAGGCCCAGTAAGGCATTGTGTTTAACTCAATTGGCAGTTGGCAGGCTTTTCCGTTCACTACTTTGTATGCAGTACCAACCCGTTGGTTGTGTTGTAAGTGTGCGTGGAAAGCCCATAAAAGCATCATCGATCTTATCTGACCAAAGAGGTTCGGTTCTCTCCTATTGATCTTCAAGAATATCTTCAAGCCCCGATTGGAAACATAAACTTGCCCATCGTTCTGTGGTGATACGCGGTGAGAGACGATGAGTGACTCCGTAATTTAAGCATGATCCTTTGCAATTTGGCATTGCAAAAAATGGGTTCCGCGGTCACTTATGTTAGCACCCGAGGGGCACCGAATATGCGCGGAAGATAGATTTAAGAAAATATTACAAACAACTCGGGCGTCATTGGTGTGGGAGGCTTTTGCTTCAACCCATTTTGATTATATATATCATCGGCCAGGAGATGTATTAGGTGCCTTTGGATGATTGGAATGCCCCATAAAGTTAATGCCTGACGTCAAAGATTTCACGTCTTAGGATGGAATTTGTGGAATCTCATCCCTTGTGTAAATTTTTCCTTGATGCTGGCATGAGTCGCAATTTTTAACCAACTCATGGGGCATCTTTGTAGATTGTGGGCTAAAAGATTCCGGAATCAAAGACTTTTCTTAGTGTGTAGTTAGCATCGTGATGTCCCGGTGGGGACCAACGTGGGCAAGCATGAGGATGTCTTGGGCTTCTTTGCCTAAAAACACAATGTCGAATAACTTGATACGCTCAGATTTTAAAACAGAGGGATTTCCCAGAAATAATGCTTCACGTATTTAAAGATTTTCTTTTCTGCTGGGTTGACTTCCCTTTGATCTCGAAATTCCCCGCAATGATAGTTTTGCGATGTCAGCAAAACCATGGAGGGTATAGTATGATGAACAGCATCGAATAAGCTCGTTTCAAGAGGAAACTTTCATTTATTTCTTTGATCGAGCTCATTCTCGTGAGGATCTCCTAATCGTGAGAGTTGGATTCATGCGCTAGGTTCTCAGCTCCTTTTGTGATATAATATATCAAAGTCAAACTCTTGAAGGATCAGAACCATCGGAGCAATCTCGCCTTAGAATCTTTTCTTAGCAAAGAGTATTGAGGGCACGGAATGATCCGATTATAAATAGTTGGGCATTTGTTCATGACAATGTAAGATCGGAAGTTTCGAATGCGTACAACCACGGCTAACATTTATTTCTTTCTGTCGTGGGTGTAACGTGATTCCGCCTCATTATAGTTTTGCTTGCATAGTGAATAGGCCTTGAAATGTTTCTAATGACGTGGCCCCAAGGACGGCACTAAGGCGAAATCGCTTGCATCGCACATAAGTTCAAATGGCTCATTCCAGTCTGGAGCAATCAAGATTGGAGCCTCGGTTAGATTCTTTTTGAGAGTGTTAAATGCTTCAATACACTCTTTGGAGAAATAAAACTGAGTCTCTTTTTCGAGCAAATGGGTCATGGGACGGGCTATTTTTGAGAAATTCTGGATGAATCTTCTATAAAACCCGGCATGCCCAAGAAAACTACGGATTCCTTTTACAGTAGTCGGGTGAGGGAGCTTTGCGATAACGTCAATCTTAGCTCGATCGACCTCAATTCCCGACTTAGAGTTTTTATGTCCAGGAAACAATGCCCTTCCTTAACATGAAAAGCCTTTTCTCCCCAGTTAGAGCTAAAATTGGTGTCTTCACACCGCTTAAGCATATTTTCCAAATGGGTAGCATGTAGAGAAAGAACTTCCAAAAACCGAAAAGTCATCCATAAACACTTCCATCGTTTTTTCGATCATGTCATGGAAGATTGCCATCATACATCTCTGGAATGTGCCTGGTGCATTGCAGAGGCCAAAGGGCATGCGGCGGTAGGCAAAGGTTCCGTATGGGCAAGTAAATGTTGTCTTTTCCTGATCATTTGGGTCGATGGGTATTTGAAAATAACCCGAGAAACCATCGAGAAAACAATAGTATTCGTTTCCCGCAAGGCTCTCGAGCATTGGTCCATGAATGGTAGTGGAAAATGGGTCTTTTCGGGTGGTTCATTCAATTTCGGTTGTCCAATGCATAACGCCTATCCGTAACTACATCGAGTTGGGATCAACTCATTTTGCTCTTTCTCAACTACGGTAAAATCCACACTTCTTTGGTACTCAGTGTACCGGGCTTTCCGGGACTATCGAGATAGGGTAATCTAATAAAGCGTCAAGAAGTTTTTCAACTTCTTTTTTTTATGACATTCGTGGATTGTTGGGTTTTCACGTCTCTGATGTTGGACCGCTGGTGTGTTAGTCCTCTTCCATTAGATTTTGTGAGTACAAAATTCGGGTTATACCCTTGATATCGGAGAGGTTCCAAGCGATGGCTCGCTGTGGGACTGCCACACTTATGAGAGCGGCTTTCTCTCCGGACACTCAAATCTTTGCAATGATGACTGGTAACTTGTTGTCACCTCTAAAAAATGCATATTCGTCGATGGGGAGGGTAAGGCCTTGAGCTAGACCTTGGGAGGTTTTATTTGATGTTTCATCGGGTTTTGGCTTCACAAATTTAAGTTCCTTTTCTACCTAGGAAAATAATCTGCATGGTTGGGAAGTGGTGATGAGGGTTCACTATTTAGGATAGCTTCAAGAAGAAGAATGTCATTCTCGGGATCACATTCGGCATCATCAATTCCTGACTTATACGAAGTTTCAGAAAGGTCTGCCTGATTTCTTCATGGAATGAATCACTTTACCTAGAATGGTCGTGAGGGTGGCGGAGAAGTGGTTATCATACATTAGGTTCAAAAGTTAGGTGATGGATTTTCATTGGCTAATACTTCGAGAATACTATAAACTTCTTGAGAATATTCCGTCACATGCTATTCATATAAAAGTCGACCTTTGTTAAATGATTCCATTGGATTGTAGGTGAAATTGTTTGTATCACATTACTTTCAAAGTCAGGATTGGTTCATGTTTAAGTCTTCACCGTGTACATCAATCAAGGCTTTGCCGTTTTAAAATGGGTTTCTAAATTAACGGGATATAGGGTCGGCATCATAGTCAACTACACACAAAAATGGTGGAAAGTAGAAGGTTCAACTTCTCAAAAAAAATCTTGGCTATGCGGTGGGAGTGGAGATTGATCGGTGGTTATTCGATTACATTAGTTTTGGTTAGTCTTGGGATTAAGTTTAATACGGAGAGTGGATTAGATTGATGCTTGTTTCAAAAAAAATATAATATTTTTTTTTTTATATATTTTACAAATAAATTTTTTTTATAATTTAAATACCAATTTTTTTTTATTTACAAAAAAAAAAAAATAAGAAATTAAAAAAAAAAAAAAAAAAAACAAAAAAAAAAAAAAAAAATTATTATTTAAACATTTAACCAAATAAAAAAATAACAACAAAAAAAAAAAAAACCCAAAAAAAAAAACAAAAAAAAAAAAAAAAAAAAAAAAAAAAACCAAAAAAAAAAAAAAATAACCCAAAAAATAAAAAAGAAAAAAAAAAAAAAAAAAAAAAAAAAAAAAGAAAAAAAAAAACAAAAACCCCCCCCAAAAAACACAAAAAAAAAAAAAAAAAAACCAAAACAAAAAAACCAAAAAAAAAAAAAAAAAAAAAAAAAAAAAAAAAAAAAAAAAAAAAAAAAAAACCAAAAAAAAAACAAAAAAAACCCCCAAAAAAAAAAACAAAAAAAACCAAAAAAAAAAAAAAAATAAAAAACCCCAAAAAAAAACCCCCAACACCCCCAAAACCCCACAAACCCCCCCCAAAAAAAAAAAAAAAAACCCCCCAAAAAAAAAACACCCAAAAACCAAAAACCCCCAACAAAAAAAAAAAAAAAAAAAAAAACCACCCCAAAAAAAAACAAAAACCAAACACCCCCCCCCCCCCCAAAAAACCAAAATAAAAATTATTTATAATTAACAATAAATTATATATAATATATTTTTAACCAAAAACCCCCCCCTCTATCCCCCCCCCCCCCCCATTTTTACCCCCCCCCCCCCCCCCCCTTTTTTTCACTCATACTCCCTTTTTCTCCCGAGATCGGCCGGGGCTACGCATTCATCAATATGGACAATCTCACACGCGTAATCAGAAATCTACAGGGTCTCTAATTTCTCGGGAAATGTCCTTTAGGATGATGCGAGCAATTTTCATTAACCGGTGTTTTGGTTAATTCCAAGATTTTGTCTTTGTTGTTCAAAAGCTTTCTGAACATTGGTGCAAACTTAGGCATGTGCAGGAGAGCATCCGCGAAGCTCAGCTCGAAGTGGAGATTCCGAAAAATTTCCATGAATTTCAAAGCTAAAAGGTCGTCCTTTTCGTGGATTTTCTCCTTGTTTGCCCTAGATGGATATGGTAAAGTCGCTTTGGTTCTAGGCATGACAACTGGTTCATTAACTTGGACTATCGGAGGTTGGACGTCTTTGGTACTTTCGTTAGGAAGCACCGTGTCCTTTGTCACCTCGGTTTCAACTTCCACCACCGGAGGTGGAATTTGAGGTCCATCATATGAAACACCGCTTCTGGTGGTGATTGCTTTCAATTCACCCTTCGGGTTAGCAACGGTGTTGCTAGGAAGAGAACCCGAACTTGAAGTAGAAGCTTGGTTGGAATTTACGATTTTGGTGAGCAAGTCGGTTATGTTGGACATTTGGTTTTGCATATTTTGCATAACCGCATCATTAGCTTTGACATAGCTCTCAAAATCAGTTTTTGACACACCCGAAGCTTGATGAGCTGGAGCTTGGTAAGCTGGGTGTTGATTAACCGGGGGTTGATACATTGGGGCTTGTTGTTGAACCTGGGGTCGTTGGATTTGACCCTGGTTGTAGCCATTCCCACGGTTTTGGTTTTGGTTCCAACGATTCTGATTGTTGGCTTGGCTGTTGTGTTGCATGGGAGGAAAACCGGGTGGTCTGATTTGGTTTGCCATCGGTGGCGGACGGTAACCGGAATTTCCTTGGTTGAAATTTGCTGCGGCTGCTTGCGAGACGTATTCTTGGATGTTATCTCGGTAATTGTTGCTATCGGTAGCCGACAATTACGTATGAGTGGGTTTGGGGGGGGGGGGGGGGGGGGGTGGGGGGCCCCCCCCCCCCCCCCCCCCCCAATTTCCAGCACGTTACACAACCTTTGCTCAACCGCTTTTACGGGAGCGGGAGCTGGAACTGGAGATGTCTGCTTGTCGAGAAGTAGAGCTCTAACCATATCTTTCAATTCAGCAACATTCGGAGATACACGGA
The DNA here is from genome assembly GCA_026074375.1 of Tanacetum coccineum. NCBI lineage: Eukaryota > Viridiplantae > Streptophyta > Magnoliopsida > Asterales > Asteraceae > Tanacetum > Tanacetum coccineum. The sequence continues at coordinate 7,612 of BQNB010080040.1, read as the reverse complement.
GGTGGGAAGCGCTCGTACGTTACTTTAGCATCAATGGATTTGCTCGGGAGTTACGAACTTTGATTGTTTCGATGAGCTTGGAGCAATCAGCGGGCACTTTTGTCCAAAAAGTTGCCCACTGTGGCGGAGTGTCAGAGTCTTGATCATTAAACTTTTAAGCTTTGTAAATGTATCAAGTTGGTGAAGCTCCGAGAATCCATGATGTGGACAATGACTCGGAGAAGATTCTTTGAATCGCTCCCAAGCCTTACTTATCGACCCTTCAAAATCTTTGTTTGAAATTGGTAATTTCGTTCCGAAGATTTGTCGTTTTAGAAGGTGGGAAAAACTGATTTATGAATTTAGCAACGAGGTCATCCCATGTCTGAATTGATCGAGGGGGTTCTTTCTCAAGCACTTATCCGGCTGCACCTCGAGAGAGAAAGGAAATAAGCATCAACTTAATTGATTGTGGTCGGGGACTTAGGAATATCTAAAGTAGATGTGATTTTATGAAGTAACGGATGTGTCATGTGGGTTCCTCTTTGTAATGTCGCGAGATCTGTTGTGCTGGACAAGAGTTAGCAACCCTGCTATTGAATCTCATAATTGGTTGCTGATTTTAGGTACAACAATTGCGTCCTCGTATCCCTCGGTGGGAGCCTAGAGCAATTCTGCCATAGTTCGATTATCAGCCATCGTTCTTTGGAGGTTCAACAAGATTCGGAGGAACTTTATTGTTGTTGTTGTATGACGACGTGCTTTTGAACGAGTGCGAATGCACTAAAATAGAAAACAAGAAAGACTATTTTTTTTTTTTTTTTTTTAGTTTATGGACAATCTATTTTAACGGACAGGAACCTAAAATAGGACAACTTGACCGAAATAATTATTACCTTCACGGTAGCGCTTAAAAAGATAAACCGTACAGGTGAGCGGTGGAGTAGGAATAGCGCAAGCTTATTTCTCCTTTCGGGTCGTATCTCCTTTTTCATAGTTAATTGGCAATTTTATTCGTTTATCGTGCCACCTTTTCGTTCTTTCCTTATATGTGATGGATGATTCGTAGGTGTCAAGCCTCATTTCGTCCAACTCATTAATCTGTAAGAACCGGTTTTCCCCAGCTTTTGTAAGGTCCATGTTGCAGTTTTTTATGGCCCAATATGCCTTATGTTCCAATTCGATAGGAAGATGGCATGCCTTGCCATAGATTATCCTAAACGGGGTTGTTCCTAAAGGGGTTTTGAATGCTGTACAAAATGCCTATAATGCATCATCTAATTTATATAACCAGTCCTTCCGGTTGCTCCCAATGGTGTTTTCAAAAATACGCTTTATTGCGCGGTTCGTGTTTTCGACGACCATTTGTCTGAGGGTGACATGTTGTGGAGAACTGGTGAATCACTCCATACCGTTTCATTGCTTTCTCCATTTGGTAGTTGCAGAAATGGGTACCCCTATCGCTAATAAGGGCCTTTGGTATTCCGAATCGTGCGAATAGTCTCCTAAGGAAGTTCACTACATTCCTAGCATCACTAGTAGGAAATGCCTTAGCCTCTACCCACTTAGATACGTAGTCGATGGCAACTAAGACATATTTGTTTCTATTTGATGAGGGGAAAGGTCTCATGAAGTCTATTCCCCATACATCGAATATTTCACAGACTTGGATGTAATTTTGAGGTGCTTCATCTTTTGAGGAAATGTTTCTGGCCCGCTGGCATGCATCGCAGACTTGGACCAATTTACGTGCATCGCAAAAGACATGTGGCCAGTAAAACCCGGCCTCGAAGACTTTCCTTGCGGTGATGGCGATTCCGTGATGTCCTCTGGATGGTCTGCTGTGACATTGTCAAAGAATTTATGCTGCTTCATCTCTGTCCACGCATCTTTGTATGATCCGGGCAGCACACCGTTTGAATAGGAAGTGCTCATCCCAAAAGTAATGCCTCAAATCGCTAAATAATTTTTGTTTCTCTTGGCAAGTAGATAGGAAGGGTAGTATTCGGCTAGCCAAATAGTTAGCATAGTCGGCATACCATGGTTTGTTATCCTTGTCGGAGATTGCCATTAATCGCTCTTCGGGAAATAAGTCCCTTATCTCAGCTCTGGTTAGCTTCCCTTGGTCGAGGTGCTCAAGTTGATAGAGATGATCAGTTGCTAGATTTTCAGCACCTTTCTTATCACGGATCTCGATATCAAATTCTTGAAGTAGCAAGATACATCGAATTAGGCGTGGCTTTGCATCTTGTTTCATGAATAGATATCGTAGGGCAGAATGATCCGTGAAGACGATGGTCTTGGATAAGACCAGGTATTGAAGGATTTATTGAATGCAAAAACCACAGCCAGAAGTTCTTTCTCGGTAGTTGTGTAGTTCCCTTGTGCTTCGTTCATTGTTTTGCTGGCGTAGTATATGGGCTTGAAGTGTTTGTCGATTCTTTGTCCTAGTACTGCCCAGACAGCATAATCACTTGCGTCGCACATGATTTCAAATGGTAATAACCAATCTGGCTTGATCATGATTGGTGCATGTGTCAGTTGGTGCGTTGGTATGTGTTAAATCACATACCTTTTCTATTATAAAAACGAGCCCAAATAACAAAAAACGTGTGAAAAATGCAATGTATATGCTTGTTTTTGTGTTTGTGTAAGTGCAGGTCACATATATCAAGAAAATGACAAAATTAAGACAAATCCAGACAAAACCGAGCACGGGAATGGAAAAGAGCGTAAAAAGCAAAAGCCGAGATCGGGAGCATCTTAGTAGGCCAATACAACCCCAGATAATGGGCCAAGTTAGCCTATTAAGCCTTTTGTATAAGCCTTATATCACAAAAAGCCCAATTCATAACTTAACCTTAAACCGGCCCAAGACATAAGGCCCAAACCCAAATTAAACATTCTCACCGTTAGTCCCTGGATAATTACACCGTTAATCCTTATAGTATTACACCGTTAGTCCTAAACCTAACAACCCCCTTATAATCTCCCTAACCTCGTTAGTCCCAAGCACCCCTTAGTCTTTGGTCTAGTCAATAATAAATAAAAGAACGGGTCAAAGAATAGTCAAAATTACTATTCATCTTCACATTTCCCTCCATTTTCACCTTTCACCACAAACAGGGTAATTTCCACCAATCACTCACTCTCCCGTGCTTCTAGAAGCAATTGCTGACAAGACTGACATATTTGGAAGCCACGCTGGCAATCCCATACAATTTCATTGGTCAATCATGCGTGGCACATGATCCAACAGGCTAAGATGAAGGATTTATGAGGCAGTTTGATTGAAGGGCCAAGATTAGAGATTGAGGAGCGTCCTAGAGGCGAAAAGGTTCTTCTCACTCCTATAAAATGAGGGCATCACACACATAAATGATCATCTAGTGTAGAAATTAGCTTAAGTTAGTAATTTAGCTTATTGTTTCCATTTTTAGCTTATTGTTTTAAATTGATATATTTTCTTTTCCTTAAGCTTGTAACTCACATTTGATATCAATAAAATTCTGTTTACATTTAATTCATGTTTTAATTCAAGTTTTCTTTAATACAATTATGGTTTGAATAAGCTCATTTATACTCTAATAAACTCAATAAGCTCTCTTAGTTACTTCTTAAGCTAGCTTATACTCAGTTAAGCCCTCAAAAGCTTAACTGAGTTTAGTAATTCACCTTAAAACTTACCCTTAAATATAACCTTGGTACAAAAATTGACTCGCGCGAACTCACCCCTCCAAAGTATATCAATAAATGGAAATAAATATGAACACACAACAAGGGACGAAACCACGCGAGACCAAGAAAACCGGAAGCAGTATAGAGTGTCTCCGGGTCGTTATGTCCCAACGAGGCTAAAATGGAAAATCGAGAGACGATTGATGATTGATGTTTGAATATGATAAGGAATGATTGGGCACTAATACTGAAAAGCAAATGCTCATAAAAATAAACAAAGAACATAAGCTAGGAATGGCAAAAACACTTAAAATTTTTACACTAAGGCACAAATAAGCTCAAATAAACTTAAGACAAATTAAATAAGCTAAACTAACTCTAAATAAGCAAATACAAAAAGCAATTAAGCTAAATTAAACAAGATAAACACAACAGTACTAACAACAGTACTAACAGTATTAACTACCAGTACTAACTTGGAGTTAGTACTGCTAGCTTTAAGTTAGTACTGTTAGCTTAAGGTTAGTACTGCTAGGCTAACAAAACACAAAGAAACAATAAATAAGCAAACAAGCTAAAACAGAAGTTCACCTATCCTTAAAAAGCACTTAGTAATAAGAATAAGCAACTAGAATGAACTAAAATGACAAATAAGCTAAAAAGCTACAAACTGATACATTATTGAAAATACTTTAAAAAGGAAAATAAGCTTAAATAAGCAAACAGCAAAGGAAAATGGTTTAATCTACTCTAAAAAGCTAAGGAAATCTTAAATAAGCAGAAATAATAAGCTGATAAGCTATGATAATCCTAAAATTGAACCACTAGTATAACATTTAAACTAACTGTACTAACTTGGAGTTATTATCTGGTTAGCTTTAATGTTAGTACTTCTAGTGAAAAGATAACAAAAATGAACTAGCAGTACTACTAAAGGTTTATACTATAGTTCAAAGTTCCCCTTAAAAGCTTTCACAAATCGATTTTTCCTTTTATATTAAGCTGATTTGGTCCTTAATTATTAAAAACAGATTGTTAAAATAAACAAAATGAAATACTATAACAGTTTTAGTCAAGAATAACACTAATAATTAGTTCTTATTCTACAGTAAATAAGAAAAACAAGAAAAAAGAGAAACTTACAACACCCTTGCTCAAACACATGTCAACAATGAAACTACAAGCTCTAGCCATCATAAAACAAGCTATGAGAGTCCATAAGCCCATCCAAAACTGGCTTATCATCCAAAAATTAATGAGGTGTATTAGAGAGTGATTTTCTTCCTTGACTACTTAACTTTACTTAACTTTTTTTATATTTTCCTTAGATGAAAGCGCCAGCTTATAAACGAGAGCTGGACGCGTGGTGATAGAGCCTTTGATTGGTGAAGCAGCGGAGAGGGGGGGAGCAATAAGATTGGGCGTGCGGAACGCTGGGGGGTTGGGGTGGTGGGGGGGTGGGGGGGGGGGGTGGGGGGGGGGAGGGGGGTTTGGATTTGATGGTAATGCTTCTTTGTGTATAGATAGGGTAACATAGAATATGTTTGTTAATTGGGCAAATTTAAGTTTTTAAGGTCAATTTATGACTTCTTAACACGGAATTGTGAAATTGACTTTAAAAACTTAAATTAGCATAAAAACATGGAAAATGTTACAAGCTGGAGAGTAAAAAGAAGCTGTAAATGAATTTGAAATTATAACCTAAGATTAAAATAAATAGTTCCAAAAAATTAACTAAAAACAAAGATGCCTCAAAGGCTTACAAAAAGCATTATTTATAGCCGCAGCTTCATCTCTTGGATTTTGCAGCTTGTGTTTTCTTTCTGTAGAGCTTCAACCAAGTGTGCTTGTCGGGTGAGGGGATTCTACAACAATCCCAGCCTTTTAATTCATTGTGCTTCTTTGGAGGCAATCTCAGCCATCGAAATGCTTTTGGAATGGAGAGGATTTGCCAACTTTGGCCAGTAAACAACTGGGATGGTTAGTAGGGTGGATGAAATGATTTTTGGCTAGGGATCGAGTGGTTTTTGCAGGGAGGAGTATGGGAGGACATCAAGTTGTACCTGGGTTTGGGCGGGAAAGATGGCATTTTGGGAAGTAAGGCAGCTTTGGTCCCTCTCAATTTGTATAACTTGTATCAATCTCGTCTGCCCGGTTGGCAGTTATAGTCCCTCATCTTTTTATTTTTAGTAATAACTAACTTGAGGTTGGCAGTTATATTCCCTCAAGTGTATTTTCATCATTGGCTTGACTTTGACTTTTCCCTTTCCACTTGTGCTTGGGGATTTGTTTGTTTTTGCTTTCTTTTTTGTTCTTTTTTCCTGAATATCCAGCTTCCTGGCACAATACAAATCCTGCACAATACAAATGCAAACATACAAATACAATGTATTTTTGGTATGTTTTCAGTCATTTAAGGCCGTTTTTAATGGAGAATGGTATGTGTAATTAAGCACATACCAAAATCCCCCATACTAGGGAATTGCCGTGTCCTAACGCAATGTTATGAAGTAAAACTTACGAAAACTAAGAATCTCAATCCCCCTCGACTAATAACCTCGAAAAGTAGCTAAGTGTTCGCCAAGGAGAACTTAAAGAATCAATAGCTTTGACAAGTCCCGTTTTCACCATTTTTTATTTATTTATTTATTTATTTTTTTTGTGCACTAACTATCCCTAATTTTTTTGGATTTTCCTTTCTTTTTCTTTTCTTAACTAACATGCTCGATTTCCTTTATTTTATCAACATTGGGATCATAAAATGAGAAGCGTCCATAGAATAATCTACGGACGTCCTGACGGATAAATTCATCGTCCCCGATTTTTCACCAGATCCAAACCAAGCAATTAAACAAGATCATTTGTCAATATAAGTCTAAATGTTAAGCACTCATACTTATGACTTGTGAACTTTTAACTCCCAACATGGATATATGAATTAAATGTGTGTGCTCATATCAACTCAACCATAGATCAACTTATTTCCATAGTCGTAATCCAAGATGAATCACGACTCAAAGCAACAACTTATTAGGACCTTGTAACTTGATTTTAAAGAACGAAATTTTAACTGTAGAACTTTTTGCAACGTCTTTATCATAATCATAAGTTCTTAATGCTAGGAATGCGTTGCTTAGTTTGAACACCTACCTAGGCCTCGCTCCCTAGTAGGATATCACAACCAACGACCGGTGTTCTTAGTTTGAAAACCCACCCCGTTGCTAGCGTAGTGGGAAATCACATCAACACCTTCTTCCTAATATGGCTAAGGATAGGTGTCTTAGTTTGAACCCCCACCTTGTAGTTAGCGGAGTGGGATATTACGACACATCTTTTACTTGCTCCATATACTCACATATATGCTTTATTGACATAATTTCAATATTCATGCATTTTTGCATTCATATTTTATTCATGCTTCTTTGGCATTTTAACTTTTAAATTACTAAGAACAAAAAAACTTCGCTTTAAAGAATCAAGTTATAAATTTGAAGCTTTTTCTAAAAACATCAATTGACTTAGTTGAATTGAAAAGAGCACATATGATTAGGTAGATTAGAAGCTAATGGGAGAAAAAGCCACAAGTTACTCATATAAGTTTTAGAAGAATCTTGCTTAGCACATAAACTTATATTTAACTCTATCACTTCTTGTTCTTCACCTCGTGAAAGCTTAGCCTACAATTGAGGAACTAGCTAGGGCTCAACACGCCCGATCAAGTCAAAAATTATTCTCATTCTACCCACTAGGAAAGTTGAAACTGTGACAAAACACTTATTTTATTTTTGAAAAATTTTTAATTTTTTTTTCAATTTTTTTTTTGGTATTTTTGCAAAAATTTGGTAGTAAAAACGGGATTGCGTGATAACAACAGCAACAGGCAAACATCAAATCGAAGATCCCCCCCATACTAGAACTAAACATCGTCCTCGATGTTTCAAAGGGGTACCTACGT
>BQNB010080039.1:12376-30054 GCA_026074375.1 Tanacetum coccineum | reverse complement strand
AAACCTGTTTTCAGTTTTATTTTTTGCTTTTTCAGTATTCAATACGATTTGTGTTTGTCTCCATATCACATTTTCCTTTATTCTAGTGAGTCTCATTACTACTACTCTAGTCAAGTGATATTAAAGAAAATGCATAAATTTTAAAAAATTTGACAAAGACAATTGGAAAAACGGATAAGGAAAGAGATACTGTAATTAAATACCCCATATTGAAAATATTCAAAAGATATGACGGCGGAGTAAAGATGTGTTGAAATTCGTGATGATGATGACCTGAGGTGATATTATATTAATGTTCTTATAGGTGTAAGAAATAGGGGTTTTGAGTATGTCTAGAATATTCCGACAAAAATATTATTTTAATGCATGACAGCTCACACATTTGAATCTTGATGAGGAGTATGAGTAGCGAATGGAAGGCACGATTCTATAAAATAAAATAAAAAACCACATAAAATACATAAGTAAATACAAAAGAAAAAGTTGACAAATATAAACATAGAATAAAAACCAAACTAACTTTATTCTAGTGAGTCTCATTACTACTACTCTAGTCAAGTGATATTAAAGAAAATGCATAAATTTTAAAAAATTTGACAAAGACAATTGGAAAAACGGATAAGGAAAGAGATACTGTAATTAAATACCCCATATTGAAAATATTCAAAAGATATGACGGCGGAGTAAAGATGTGTTGAAATTCGTGATGATGATGACCTGAGGTGATATTATATTAATGTTCTTATAGGTGTAAGAAATAGGGGTTTTGAGTATGTCTAGAATATTCCGACAAAAATATTATTTTAATGCATGACAGCTCACACATTTGAATCTTGATGAGGAGTATGAGTAGCGAATGGAAGGCACGATTCTATAAAATAAAATAAAAAACCACATAAAATACATAAGTAAATACAAAAGAAAAAGTTGACAAATATAAACATAGAATAAAAACCAAACTAACTTTATTCTAGTGGGTCTCATTACTACTACTCTAGTCAAGTGATATTAAAGAAAATGCATAAATTTTAAAAAATTTGACAAAGACAATTGGAAAAACGGATAAGGAAAGAGATACTGTAATTAAATACCCCATATTGAAAATATTCAAAAGATATGACGGCGGAGTAAAGATGTGTTGAAATTCGTGATGATGATGACCTGAGGTGATATTATATTAATGTTCTTATAGGTGTAAGAAATAGGGGTTTTGAGTATGTCTAGAATATTCCGACAAAAATATTATTTTAATGCATGACAGCTCACACATTTGAATCTTGATGAGGAGTATGAGTAGCGAATGGAAGGCACGATTCTATAAAATAAAATAAAAAACCACATAAAATACATAAGTAAATACAAAAGAAAAAGTTGACAAATATAAAATAGAATAAAAACCAAACTAACTTTATTCTAGTTAGTCTCATTACTACTACTCTAGTCAAGTGATATTAAAGAAAATGCATAAATTTTAAAAAATTTGACAAAGAGATACTGTAATTAAATACCCCATATTGAAAATATTCAAAAGATATGACGGCGGAGTAAAGATGTGTTGAAATTCGTGATGATGATGACCTGAGGTGATATTATATTACTAATGTTCTTATAGGTGTAAGAAATAGGTTGTCTAGGGTTTTGAGTATGTCTAGAATATTCCGACAAAAATATTATTTTAATGCATGACAGCTCACACATTTGAATCTTGATGAGGAGTGAGCACGCGCTATGAGTAGCGAATGGAGTAAGGTGACAACAATAGAGAGGAGGGTGGAGGGGGCATGCCTTTGGTTAATGGTTCCAAAGATTAAACCTGTTTTCAGTTTTATTTTTTGCTTTTTCAGTATTCAATACGATTTGTGTTTGTCTCCATATCACATTTTCCTTTATATTTTTCAAAACTATACTCTTGCCAAAACAGTAGTCAAAATTGTAATAAAATATAAAAAGACACGGCTATATAGAATGTAGTGTAGTGATACAAAAAAACTCCTAAAGCGTAATCCGACCAAATCATTTGGTCGATCTTCACCCGACCTGACCAAAGTCCCCCATTACCTGGTATTGTGACCAACCAAACCCACCCTGACCTTTTCATTTGTTTGGTCTGGAAGGAGACCGAATGTATTGAGAAGAGACCAAGCCTAAAAAGGGTGTTTGTGTGGTTTTTTTTATAAAAATATGCCTCATTTTTCTTATAAAGCCCCCATTATTGACAAAGACAATTGGAAAAACGGATAAGGAAAGAGATACTGTAATTAAATACCCCATATTGAAAATATTCAAAAGATATGACGGCGGAGTAAAGATGTGTTGAAATTCGTGATGATGATGACCTGAGGTGATATTATATTAATGTTCTTATAGGTGTAAGAAATAGGTTGTCTAGGGTTTTGAGTATGTCTAGAATATTCCGACAAAAATATTATTTTAATGCATGACAGCTCACACATTTGAATCTTGATGAGGAGTGAGCACGCGCTATGAGTAGCGAATGGAGTAAGGTGACAACAATAGAGAGGAGGGTGGAGGGGGCATGCCTTTGGTTAATGGTTCCAAAGATTAAACCTGTTTTCAGTTTTATTTTTTGCTTTTTCAGTATTCAATACGATTTGTGTTTGTCTCCATATCACATTTTCCTTTATATTTTTCAAAACTATACCCTTGCCAAAACAGTAGTCAAAATTGTAATAAAATATAAAAAGACACGGCTATATAGAATGTAGTGTAGTGATACAAAAAAACTCCTAAAGCGTAATCCGACCAAATCATTTGGTCGATCTTCACCCGACCTGACCAAAGTCCCCCATTACCTGGTATTGTGACCAACCAAACCCACCCTGACCTTTTCATTTGTTTGGTCTGGAAGGAGACCGAATGTATTGAGAAGAGACCAAGCCTAAAAAGGGTGTTTGTGTGGTTTTTTTTATAAAAATATGCCTCATTTTTCTTATAAAGCCCCCATTATTGACAAATACAATTGGAAAAACGGATAAGGAAAGAGATACTGTAATTAAATACCCCATATTGAAAATATTCAAAAGATATGACGGCGGAGTAAAGATGTGTTGAAATTCGTGATGATGATGACCTGAGGTGATATTATATTAATGTTCTTATAGGTGTAAGAAATAGGTTGTCTAGGGTTTTGAGTATGTCTAGAATATTCCGACAAAAATATTATTTTAATGCATGACAGCTCACACATTTGAATCTTGATGAGGAGTGAGCACGCGCTATGAGTAGCGAATGGAGTAAGGTGACAACAATAGAGAGGAGGGTGGAGGGGGCATGCCTTTGGTTAATGGTTCCAAAGATTAAACCTGTTTTCAGTTTTATTTTTTGCTTTTTCAGTATTCAATACGATTTGTGTTTGTCTCCATATCACATTTTCCTTTATATTTTTCAAAACTATACCCTTGCCAAAACAGTAGTCAAAATTGTAATAAAATATAAAAAGACACGGCTATATAGAATGTAGTGTAGTGATACAAAAAAACTCCTAAAGCGTAATCCGACCAAATCATTTGGTCGATCTTCACCCGACCTGACCAAAGTCCCCCATTACCTGGTATTGTGACCAACCAAACCCACCCTGACCTTTTCATTTGTTTGGTCTGGAAGGAGACCGAATGTATTGAGAAGAGACCAAGCCTAAAAAGGGTGTTTGTGTGGTTTTTTTTATAAAAATATGCCTCGTTTTTCTTATAAAGCCCCCATTATTGACAAAGACAATTGAAAAAATGGATAAGGAAAGAGATACTGTAATTAAATACCCCATATTGAAAATATTCAAAAGATATGACGGCGGAGTAAAGATGTGTTGAAATTCGTGATGATGATGACCTGAGGTGATATTATATTAATGTTCTTATAGGTGTAAGAAATAGGTTGTCTAGGGTTTTGAGTATGTCTAGAATATTCCGACAAAAATATTATTTTAATGCATGACAGCTCACACATTTGAATCTTGATGAGGAGTGAGCACGCGCTATGAGTAGCGAATGGAGTAAGGTGACAACAATAGAGAGGAGGGTGGAGGGGGCATGCCTTTGGTTAATGGTTCCAAAGATTAAACCTGTTTTCAGTTTTATTTTTTGCTTTTTCAGTATTCAATACGATTTGTGTTTGTCTCCATATCACATTTTCCTTTATATTTTTCAAAACTATACCCTTGCCAAAACAGTAGTCAAAATTGTGATAAAATATAAAAAGACACGGCTATATAGAATGTAGTGTAGTGATACAAAAAAACTCCTAAAGCGTAATCCGACCAAATCATTTGGTCGATCTTCACCCGACCTCCCCCATTACCTGGTATTGTGACCAACCAAACCCACCCTGACCTTTTCATTTGTTTGGTCTGGAAGGAGACCGAATGTATTGAGAAGAGACCAAGCCTAAAAAGGGTGTTTGTGTGGTTTTTTTTATAAAAATATGCCTCAATTTTCTTATAAAGCCCCCATTATTGACAAAGACAATTGGAAAAACGGATAAGGAAAGAGATATTGTAATTAAATACCCCATATTGAAAATATTCAAAAGATATGACGGCGGAGTAAAGATGTGTTGAAATTCGTGATGATGATGACCTGAGGTGATATTATACTAATGTTCTTATAGGTGTAAGAAATAGGTTGTCTAGGGTTTTGAGTATGTCTAGAATATTCCGACAAAAATATTATTTTAATGCATGACATTTGAATCTTGATGAGGAGTGAGCACGCGATATGAGTAGCGAATGGAGTAAGGTGACAACAAGGGTGGAGGGGGCATGCCTTTGGTTAATGGTTCCAAAGATTAAACCTGTTTTCAGATTTATTTTTTGCTTTTTCAGTATTCAATACGATTTGTGTTTGTCTCCATATCACATTTTCCTTTTTATTTTTCAAAACTATACTCTTGCCAAAACACTAGTCAAAATTGTAATAAAATATAAAAAGGCACGGCTATATAGAATGTAGTGTAGTGATACAAAAAAACTCCTAACATAAGACTAAGCGTAATCCGACCAAATCATTTGGTCGATCTTCACCCAACCTGACCAAAGTCCCCCATTACCTGGTATTGTGACCAACCAAACCCACCCTGACCTTTTCATTTGTTTGGTCTGGAAGGAGACCGAATGTATTGAGAAGAGACCAAGCCTAAAAATGGTGTTTGTGTGGTTTTTTTTTATAAAAATATGCCTCATTTTTCTTATAAAGCCCCCATTATTGTAATGATTTATTTTAATTAATATTTTTTTAAGTGTTCAGTCCCCTGTCCGGTGGGTCACTGTTTTGTTTAAGAGAGAGATAGCTGAGGTGGCGGTCACATTGTTTTATCGAATTACTCTTAGTCTAATCATCAAACTAAAAGTAATGTTGACGGACGCATATCTCGTAACTGTGTCTACGTTTCTCATATGTCGTAACTGTCTCTATAAGACGTCGACGGACGCATATACAAGACGTAGCAAAGGAGGTCGAGGAAGCAACCCGCAAACTAGTGTAGGCACCTAAGCAAACTATACAAAAACACCCCATTTAAAAAGAAAATACTGTAGTATCTTTTTCATGAAAATACCATTACAAACTAAATTTAATACTATCAAAACACTTTCTTTTCATGAATTATACTATGATTTCTTCTTACGTCTACTTTGTTAAAACAAGTGTATAAAAAAATGGGCATTCAATCTTACGGTAGGTATCCAAGTTGTATCAACGTATCAAACTACACACTCTATCTCATCAAACATCTTGTCACAACTTACATTTTCAATATTTTATTTCATTACCTTTTCATATTTATCAAATTACTTTATTTTGTCTCATTAACTTAAAAAATGCAACAGGTTGAAATACTTTTTGCTACCATATGTGATGGTTTATACCCTTGCCAAAACATAGTTCAAAATTGTGGTAATAAATATAAAAAAAGGGGACACGGCTTATGATAAGAATGTAGTGGCGATCAGTGATACAAAAAAACTCCTAAAGCGTAATCCGACCAAATCATTTGGTCGATCTTCACCCGACCTGACCAAAGTCCCCCATTACCTGGTATTGTGACCAACCAAACCCACCCTGACCTGGAGGCTTAGGTGTTTCGAGCTTTCATGCGCTTAATCGTGTTCTTCTTCTTAAATGGGTGTGGCGGTTTGTGTCTCAAGATGGTTCCCTTTGGTTTCGTGTTATCGGAGCTTTGTATGGTTCTTCGATTGGTTCTCATCCGACTCATATGTCGTCCAATTGGTGTTCTATTGTGCGGGAATTACACTTGTTAAAAGACAAAGGGTTCGATTTTAGGTCACATTGTAAAAAGCGTGTAGGGAATGGTAATGATACGCGTTTTTGGCTTGACAGATGGATTGGTGATAAACCCCTTAGTGTCAATTTTCCTCGCTTGTTTGCTTTGGAGTTGAACAAAGATGTTTCGGTGGCTGTTAAAATGGATACTTCGGTGTATCATTCCTTTCGTAGAAGTGTACGGGATGGTCTTGAACAACAGCTTATGGTAGATTTGTATACGCTGCTGGAAGCGGTGTCCTTATCCAATTCTCAAGATCGGTGGATATGCGATTTGACCGGTGATGGAGAGTTTCGGGTTAAAGAGGTTCGTAACTACATTGATGACATGCTTCTTCTTTCTCATTCTGAGCCAACGAGATGGGTTAAATATATTCCAATTAAGATTAATATTTTTGCTTGGAGAGCTCGTCGGGATTGCTTGCCATCTAGGGTCAATTTGATTCGAAGAGGTGTAAACCTAGAGTCTCCTAATTGTCCGCTGTGTTCCTCTTGTGAGGAGGATGTTCCTCACGTTTTGTTTCGATGCGATTTGGCCCAGCTTGTTTTGCGCCGTATTTGTCGATGGTGGGATTTGGATTGGCAGTTTTGGACGTTGTTTCCGGAATGGCAGTCTTGTTTCTCTTCTATTTGGCTTCTTTTGCGACCAAGGTTCAAAGAATATTTGGAAAGGAGTTATTTTTGTGTTGCTTGGTGGTCATTTGGATGTTTTAGGATCGCAGCTATTTGATGAGAACCCCCCCTATCCGTTTCGATACACTGAAATATTGAATGCCCTTGTGTCAGAACATAAGTTCAATATAGGATGACATATTCGATAGTATTAGGAAGTTTACATGGATGCATTTGTGCTAAAAAAATCCCCATTTAATTTTCTTGTAATGGTTCCTCTAGCTTATTGCTAGTTAATAATATTTGCCGTTAATTTTTTTTTTATCGAGTGTGTTATTTTTTCTTTATTAGACTTCTTGGCTTCTGTGCCAAATTTGTCGTTTAGGAAATAAATATTGTCTGATGGTCAACATCAAGCTTTCGTGTAGGGGTGCTACTAAGGGGTGACAAGTTATATATAGCCTTCAAATATGAATTTATTGAATACACAATCTGTGTTAATTAAACTATATACTATAATCAAAAATCTTATTTGTAATTTAATATGCTTTATTTTCTTTGTGGCTCCAATTGGAGCACGATTTATTTGAGGCTCCCGACTTTAGGCCTGTCTAATGGTTTTTTTTATGTTTTTTTAAAATTGTGTTGGACAAAAAATAAGTAAGAAATAAAAAAAAAAATTACAAAAAGTATCGATTTAATCTGATAAAAAAAATCACAGCGAAAATTATCTTCGATACCTAAACCTTTAAAATGAATCGACGAACACTTGTCAAGAAACATACAATTTAGCTCATATAAAAAAACAACAAAATATTAAATATGACACCGAAAAAATAAATCCGCAAAAAAAAAAGAAAAAAAAATTAACGGTCCGCAACAACGCGCGGGACATAATCTCATATAAAGAAAAAAAACAAACTATTAAACATGATACCGTCATTTTGTGCCTCTTTCTTGGGCTCCCACTTTGGGCCGGTTTATTGGGCTCCCACTTTAGGCCGGCCCAATTGGTTTTTTTTGTTTTTTTTTTAAAATTGGTTGGCACAAAATAAGGAGAAAAAAATATTACAAAAGTATTGATTTATTCTGATAAAAAAAATACCCGCGAAAATATCTTCGATACCTAATAACTTTAAAATAATCGACATGGTCAGAAACATATAATTCAGCTCATATAAAAAAACAACAAAATATTAAATATGACACCGAAAAAATAAATCGGCAAAAAAAAGGGAAAAAAAATTAACGGCCCGCAACAACGCGCGGGACATAATCTCATATAAAGAAAAAAAACAAACTATTAAACATGATACCGAAAAAATAAACCCGCACTATTAAACATGAGACCGAAAAAATAAACCCGCACAAAATACAATTAAAAAAACCTGTATATAAAAAAACAAACATTTAAACATGAGGCCCAACACATAAGCCCATATAAAAGAAAAACAAACTATTAAACATGAGACCGAAAAAATAAACCCGCACAAAATACAAAAAAAAAAAAATTTAATGCCCCGCAACAACGCAGGAAAGGTTTACGCCCCGCAGCAACGCGCGGGTAATCAGGCTTGTTTAATACTATCAAAGCACTTCTTTTTATTAGTTTATTGCAAGTGATTTATACATCTTAGTTTACTTGAATTCAAATAAAGTACGTATTTCCCAAGGTTATAAATAGCGTGAAGCGTGGCGTAGCGGCATAGCCAAGCCTCAAGCTTTAGCGTGAGGCGTTGCGTCATAGCGTTTTTAAGGCGTGACTCAAGGCGGCAAAAAATATTTATAGAGTGGTCAATATTAGTTAGCTACTAGGATTAAAATTGAGTAACGGGGTTACTAAGCCTGAATCCCATACAACCCAAAGCATAAATACTTGTAAATAAGCTCAAATCCATGAAATTTTTTAAAGCTTCAAAAAAACTCACGCTATATCGCGCTATAGCGCGCTATATGGCGCCTTATACAACAGCCACGCCACAAGATGACGCCATTGGCCAGTTTCGTAACGCGGAGGCCGACGCCATCGCGCTATAATAATCAGCCGTGGCTATAGCGCGCTATGGCGCCACTATTTAGAATAAAGCCTCGTTCAAATGGATCGATTGGCTCAAAAATCCGTATCTTGTATTGTCTAATTCTAGCTCCTTGCTAGTCGTTTAATAAAGCTGCTGTTAAAAAAAACTACATAAAAAAATTACACTACTATCACTAAATATGTCGTTGTAGGAGAATAAAAACATAAGCTAATTGTTTATGTTGGAGAAAGTTGTCATGGTCTCCAAAAGGACACATGTTGCTTGTTCTTAATAACATTACATGCTCCTAGGGCTGAGCATATGACCATTCGACCGGACCGGAAAACCGGACCGACTGGACCGAACGTATTTCGGTCCGGTGTTTTGGACCAATTCGGTTTTCGGTCCGCTCGGTCCGGTTTTATCAACAAACCCGATGATTATGCCTTATAGGACCGGACCGGACCGAGGGCCGAACCGGACCGTACCATTTCGGTCCGGTCCTCGGTCCGACGTTTTGGACCATTTCGGTCTTGGTCCGGTCCGGTCCGGTTTTGGACCGATGCTCGCCCCTACATGCTCCAAAGTGTTTAATTTGGAGTTGGTGGACACTTTCTCCTTTATTCAATCTGTCTTTAGATGATATTTTACATGGGATTCCTAGCCTCTATGCAAATAAGTGGAAAGCCAAGTTATTTCACGCAATTTGTTTGGGATTTATATGGAGTGTTTGGGATTGGAGAAACCGTATATTACATGCTTCCTCGGATGAAGAGAAATCGTGTGCGTTGCATGAAGATATTGTTCCCGCGGTTCAAAGGATATTACTTTTTTGGACTTCGAATAGGGCTCCAAAGATTCGTTTTTCGTAGGCCAATTGGATTCTTCGCCCTAATGAGCTTCTATATTCTTAGATTTCCTTTGTTTGGTGTTTTTTAGCTGTGGTTTTTTGTTTGGCGTGAGTTCTCCTTCTTGGATCATCTTTGTTGTCTTTGTTCTTTTTGCCTTTTGGCTTTTAATAATATATTTGCTTTAAAAAAAAGGATTATATTGTCAATTTTATTACCATAACCTAAATGATTTTATCACATTTAAGTTAAATCAAATTATAGTTTTCATGTATACTTTTTTTAATTTTTTTTTACATTAAAAAATAAGGTGTATAAATCATTTATATATAGTATAGATATGTACACATGCAGTGATTACTTTGAAGCGGTTGCACATGACCTCCAAAATTAAGGGGTCTCATAACCTTAACAGTCATAGTTACGTTTGTGTATTTGTTAGCTATATATCATAATGCCCTTTTTATTAGTTAAATACAACTTATCTTGCCACAATAAATAAAACGTTATTAAGAGGCTTCATTATAACAAATTGTTACTATTAGAAAACACATTTATGCACACCCTTAAGTTTTTTATTTTTTTAATATTGATGGGTCTCATAAAACATACCCAAGTTGTTCGAGTTCATTTTTATAATGACGAGGCATGCAGACCCGTGCGTTGCACACGACTTGTGTCAATTTTTTTCCGCATGGAGTGCGTATAATGGTCGCTTGCATAGTGATTTTGTAAAATGTTGATGCCTTTGTTTGATGGTTTATAACCCATATAATTGTAGTGGGGTATTTGAGTTTGACGTGAACGTTTGGTCACTGTATAAAACTATCGTTAGGTTAGCGGTAGCTAAGTTGGGTACGCCAATTTGACCGTTGTGAATTAGTTAACTGTAATTGCTGATTTTTCAACTTTTTTTAACTACGGAATGTATTTTTTGACGGTCTACCCTAAGTTCCATTTGCAGTCAGACCCGTGCGATACACATGGGTTGTATGTAATTGTTCATTGCATAATATATGTGTGAATTACTAAGGTATATGTATATCACACGGTTTGTATCTAATTTTACATTGCGTAATATTTGTGTGAATTACTAAGGTGTGTGTATGATGGTGCATGTAATTGAAACGTGTTATACAGCAATATTAGCCATTTTGTGAACATAAAAACACACTAAACGGATTCGAATAACTTATACAACAATAAATTTTCTTTTGTCTTAACGTACTTGCATATATTTGTGACTCATTTGTGATTTCTAAACCTTCGTTGGCTTTCTTCTCTTTAGGTAAGTTTTGTAAAAGAGTTTTGACCAAAGGGTTCCTTATCAAAAGTTTTTCATAAGCGTTTTGTAGTAAGACTTGTCACAAATTGCTACCGACTTGAGTTGCACTCGAGAATAACCGGTACATGACAAAACATCTTTGAAACAAATGCCAAATCAACTATAGTAAATAGGGGAAAATATGCTATTCAATTTATGTTGTACATGAAACTTATTAATGAAACTACCTTTGAGTAAACACGTCGTATTGAATAATGTAAATAGCTAACCTTTAAACCTGCAACAAAATAATTTGAAACAAAGAAATAAAACACATACATATTCTCACATTCAACAACATTACATATAATGTCGAACAAAACATTTATGATAAATGAGTAATACAAAAATTAATATAAGGATTCAACTTTGAAAAGAAATACACATATTAACACTCGTTAAATAACATAAAAGATTGTGTGTTAGTTGCAAAGAAAATGCTATTACTAAAGACCGCAAGAAAGTTGCATGAAATTCTAGACCAATAATTAATTCAATATTACAAAAAGCATACCCAATTTTAATCTAGAAATTGATATGTAGAAAAAGGAAAAAACTATTTAAAAGTTTGACATTTACTTCTAAAACCCATTAAAACCGCAAAACTCGTTATTTAATATTTGTCATCATGCAAAATTGAAACCCACGCCTAAACAATCGGGTGCGTTTGGTTTGTAAAAGGGTTTGGAATTGGATTCGAATTTGGTATCGGTTTGAAAGAAAAATAAGAGAGAGAAAATAAATAATATTATAAAATGTTTTGTTTTTTTATGAAAATATATATTATATATAATACTTTAATGAATTTTAGTTAATGTAAATGATAATATAAATTAAAAAATTTAAAATGCGTGCTTCATGTATAGTGAGAGAATATAAAATTTATAAATAAGTGAGAAAATTTGTCATTAATATCAAAAGTCACCACTATGATGAGAAATCAATCTATGAGTGTGGTTTAAGTAATTGCAATGAAAAAAGCACACCAAAAAACATTCTATAACAACGATTCTATTACTTGAAGCTAAAACACCATTAATTTGTGAGGTGTATTTCATAACATCATATATAAACAAAAATCACTTTATTGCCTTCCCTTAAAATAAGGGAATACGATATCTGTCATATGTCATACAGAAGGGTGATTTTAACAACAGTAAATAAAAGTTTCAAGTTAAGGGGCTGGAACTTCAACCCCAACCAACATCAAAACTCTGACAAACTCCACACGATCTGGCACGTTATCGTGAGCCGATGAATTCACCAACAAGAGATGTGTAAGTTCTCTTGCCACAGCCGCAACACTGGGAGGAGCAGCAGCAGCAGGTGGAGCAACGCGACCTGCTGCAAGATGATCCAGGCCTCTTGTTAGGAATTCGCGATCTGCTGCAGTCCAACCGGTGTAAGTATCACCGAGATCACGCAAGATAGCATTTCTAAGAGTGGATGCGACGGCTGCGGCATTTTCTGGAGGAGTTGCGCCAGCGGGATCAACCGGTTCTGATTTTGCGCAGAACACTGCATTACAAACCCAAATAGCCCAGGCAACAGCATAGGAGTACCAAAGCGAATCCTTCGGTTCAAACAGGGAGCAGAAGATCAGAATAGGCAACGTACTGACCGATGCTTTGAAGAAGCCTAGAGCGGCCCAAAGTCATTTTGACATACAATTAGCACGAAATGTTGAAAAGTAGTGACTGAATCAATGTTGGGTTGGTGGAAGAAAGTTTTTACAAAAGGGTTACAGCACTTATGTTTCCGATAAATATATATATTGTGTTTCAAGTTTTATTTGACCTTTTTTATAATAAATTCGTCAGTTGTTAGTATTCTAGTGAGTCTCATTACTACTACTACTCTAGTCAAGTGATATTAAAGAAAATGCATAAATTTTAAAAAATTTGACAAAGACAATTGGAAAAACGGATAAGGAAAGAGATACTGTAATTAAATACCCCATATTGAAAATATTCAAAAGATATGACGGCGGAGTAAAGATGTGTTGAAATTCGTGATGATGATGACCTGAGGTGATATTATATTAATGTTCTTATAGGTGTAAGAAATAGGGGTTTTGAGTATGTCTAGAATATTCCGACAAAAATATTATTTTAATGCATGACAGCTCACACATTTGAATCTTGATGAGGAGCGTGAGCAGAGCCGCTTTTCGCTGTAGCGACTGGTAGTAGTGTGAAACATAGAGAGGAGGGTGGAGGGGGCATGCTTTGGTTAATGGTTACAAAGATTAACCTGTTTTCCAGTTTATTTTTTGTTTTTCAGTATATCAATTTGATTTTGTGGTTTGTCTCATATAACATTTTCTTTATATTTTTCAAAAATATACCCTTGCCAAAATACAGTAAGTCAAAATTGTAATAAAAATATTAAAAAGACACGGCTTTTTAGGATTAGTGTTGTGATAACATAAAATAATAAACTACTAAAGCAGTTGATAATCCGGTCCAAAATCATTCGGTTCGATCGATACAACGACCTGACCATGTCCCCCATTAACCTTGGTATGTGTCCAACCAAATCCACACCTGACCTTTTCATTTGTTTGGTCTGGGAAGGGAGACCGAATGTATTCGAGAAGAGCCTAGCCTAAAAAGGGTGTGTTGTGTGGTTTTTTTTTTATAAAATATGCCTCATTTTTTCTTATAAGCACACATGATTGACAATCCATTTGGAAAACGGTAAGGAAAGCGAATACTGGTAATAAAAATACCCCATATTGAAATATTCAAAAGTTAGGAAGGCGGAGTAAAAGATGTGTGTTGAAATTCGTGTTCTGATGTGATGTCCTGAGGTGATATTATATTTTTTTTTTATAGGTGTAAAGAATAGGTTGGGGTTTATCTTTGGGTTTGAGTATGTCTTGAATATTTCGACAAAAAATATTATTTTAATGCAATGACAGCTCAACATTTGATTTGATGAGGTTGTTGGTGCTCGCGCTTCTGAGTTTCTGAGCGAATGGAGTAAGGTGACAACAATAGAGAGGAGGGTGGAGGGGGCATGCCTTTGGTTAATGGTTCCAAAGATTAAACCTGTTTTCAGTTTTATTTTTTGCTTTTTCAGTATTCAATACGATTTGTGTTTGTCTCCATATCACATTTTCCTTTATATTTTTCAAAACTATTCCTTGCCATAAACAAGTAGTAAATAAAATTGTAATAAAATATAAAAGACCGGCTAGATAGAATGGAAACGTTAGTGTTAGTGTTACAAAAAAACTTTATGCGTTAATCCGACCAAATCATTGGTCGATCTTCCACCCGATGACCAAAGTCCCCCATTTCTGGTATTGTTGTTCCAACATAACCCTCCCTCGACCTTTTCATTTGTTTGGTCTGAAGGAAGATCAGATTGTATTGAGAAGAGACCAAGCCTAAAAAGTGGTGTTTGTGTGGTTTTTTATAAAATTTGCCTCTTCTTTTCTTATAAAGCCCCCTATTATGACAATGACAATTGGGAGGAAATACGGATAAGTATAGACATTACTGTAATTAAATACCCATATTTATATTTTCAAATAGATATGACGGCGGAGTAAAAAAGATGTGTTGATATTCGTGTTGATGTTGTCACCTGAGGTGAATTAGATAATGTTATTATAGGTTGTAAGAAATTGGTTGTCTAGGGTTTTGAGTATGTCTCAGAATATTACGCAAAAATTATTATTTTTAGAGACATGCAGCCAACACATTTGAATCTTGATGAGGGAGTCATGTTGAGTGAGCACAGCGCTATGAGTAGCAAATGGAGTAAGGTGACAATCACTAGAGTGGTGGGTGCGTGGGGGATGAACTTTGGTATGGTTCCAAAGATTAAACCTATTTTCAGTTTTATTTTTTGATTTTTCTGTATTCTTTCGATTTGTGTTTGTCTCCATTTCCACATTTCCTTTATATTTTTTCAAAACTATACCATTGCCAAAACAGTAGTCAAATTTGTAAATAAAATATAAAAAGGACACGGATTATATAGAATATAGTGTAGTGTTACAAAAAAAACTCTAAAGCGATATTCCGACCACAAATCATTGGTCGATCGGCACACCTGACCTGGACCAAAGTCCCCCTTTACCGGGTATTGTGTACCAACCAAATCCCACCGACCTTTTCATTTGTTTGGTCTGGAGGAAACCGATTGTATGAGAGAGACCAAGCTTAAAAAAAGGGTGTTTGTGTTTTTTTTTTATATAAAATTATGCCTCATTTTTCTTAATAAGCCCCCATTATTGAAAATTACAATTGGAGAAATAATAGATTATGGTAGAAGATTATGTATTAAATTTCCCCTTATTGAAAATATTCGTTTTACTAACTTCTTCCTTAGCCCTCCTATAAAAAGAAAGAAAAGGTGACTATTATTTTGGGCCCAACTCTTAGGTCCTATATTACCACCAGAATTTCACATATAACCAAAACATTTAACACACTAAGCATAAACCAAAACATAGGTAGTTTTTTTTTTTTTTTTAGAAATGCAAAATTATATAGAACCTCAAAAGAGCCGATACAAACAAACGGCATTCTTTCTCTCCAAACAATACCACCCGAGCAAAAACAACAAAAGACTACTAACACTACCCATCCACTCTCAAAACTAAAAAGTATGAATAATGAAAAAGACCAGTGGCCACGAATCCAAAACTACTACACGAAACTACCCAAACCCCACTTGAATTATGGAAAACAACAAAAGACCAACTGGAAAGGATAGCAGCCTGTTTGGAGCAAATGACAAATTTTAATAGACCCAAAAGAAACGACTCACAATCAAACCCACTTGCAGGCAAAAACTTGAAGCCCATAACAGAATTGCACACCACAAACTTTAGATGTTGTTTAAATGTAATATAATAGTACTATTAAACTGCATATTTTAATTAACAAGGAAAAAAGACATCTTGACAAGCCATTCAGCTGGCTGGATCTCCGAAGCTCCGAGTCGTCCAAACACAATCCTAAATAAAAAAGCACATACTCATATATATTAAAAGGTTAAAAAAAATTCATGTAAATATTGATGATATTGATAAAATGATAAAATAAAGTTTACTAAAAATACTGAAATAACAAGACTACCTATGCTGGTGAAACTAATTGAAAAAATCATTAATTTTTATACAGTAAAATGTTATTTCTATACAAAAGACCACATGAAGAATAACTCAAAATATAGAATATACCCCATGTCATAGCACTATCTTAACATATAAAAATGAATATAAAAGAGTAACAAGATTCTGTAAAGCAAAATACTATGTTCGAAAATGAACAAAAATAAATATACAAAAGAATTGAAAAACAATAATATTTTTCTAGAAAATATTTAAAATTAGACATTACTACTAACAAATATAAACATAGACTAACTTTATTCTAGTGAGTCATTACTACTCGTCATATTAAATAAAATGCATAAAAAGGTTTTAAAAAATGCATTTAAATATTGATGATATTAATATGATGATAAAATAAGGTTTACTAAAGTATTAAAATAACAAGACTACCTATGTTGGTGAAACTAATTGAAAAAATTATTAATTTTTATACAGTAAAATGTTATTTCTATATAAAAGACCACGTGAAGAATAACTCAAAGATGTCATAGCACTATCTTAACATAAATATTTTCTAGAAAAATAACTCAAATATAAATATACAAAAGTTGACAACATGTATTTTTCTAGAAAATATTTAAAACAGACATTACTACTAACAAATATAAACATAGAATTTATTCTAGTGAGTCTGATTACTACTCGTCATATTAAATGAAATGCATAAAAAGTTTGACAAAGACAATTGGAAAAGCGGATAAGGAAAGAGATAATTAAATACCCCATATTCAAAATATTCAAAAGATATGACGGCGGATAAAGATGTGTTGAAATTTGTGATGATGATGACTTGTGGTGATATTATATTAATGTTCTTATAGGTGTAGGAAATAGGTTGTCTAGGGTTTCGAGTATGTCTAGAATCTTCCGACAAAAATATTATTTTAATGCAAGACAGCTCACATACATTTGAATCTTGATGAGGAGCGTGCACGCGCTATGAGTAGCGAATGGGGTAAGGTGACAGTATAGAGGAGGGTTTGGTTAATGGTTCCAAGGATTAAACCTGTTTTCAGTTTTTATTTTTTGCTTTTTCAGTATTCAATACGATTTGTGTTTGTCTCCATATCACTTTTTCCTTTATATTTTTCAAAAATATACTCTTGTCAAAACAGTAGTCAAAATTGTAATAAAATATAAAAAGACACGGCCATATAGAATGTAGTGTAGTGATACAAAAAACTCCTAACATAAAACTAAAAGTAATTCGATCAAACCATTTGATCGGTCTTCACCCGACCTGACCAAAACCCCCATTATTTGATATTGTGAGCGACTAAACTCACTCTGACCTTTTCATTTGTTTGATCTAGGAGGAGACCCAATGAAATGAGAAGAGACCAAGCCTAAAAAGGGTGTTTGTGTAATTTTTTTAATAAAAAAATACCTTATTTTTCTTATAAAGTCTTATTATTGTAATGTTTTATTTTAATTAATCATTTTTTATTT